>VYZU01083878.1:235438-264386 GCA_013401355.1 Ceyx cyanopectus | reverse complement strand
CATGGTTTATATTCACCTCTGTGTGCAACAGCATCATGAACTTCTTCCCACTGTCGTGCCAGGAAGAGCCCTTGGGGCTGACAGCAGCTCAGTTCCAAGCCCTCCCCGAGACAGAGATGAGAGGGATTTTAATCACTGCGTATGCTGGAGATACTTTTAATGAGCCCATCAACTCTCTTATCTGTGCTCCCCAGTACATGCCAGACTGTAACAATTTTGAGTTATTGCCCATCTGGAGCAGATTCAAACCAGTGGTTGATTTTCAAAAGCAATTTGAAAATCAAAATCAATTAAGCAATCAAATCTTCCAGCTGCAAACAATGTCCAGATTTCCAAGCCAGCCAAGTAATGTTTATATATGTTGACTTTAAATTACTTAAGTGTCCCACCAGTATCCCTGAGTTAATTGCTGTGTTATTGCTTGTGGTTGTGACTTCCCCACTACTTCTACCCACTAACCATGTAAAGAAAAGTATTAAATCACAGAGGGAATCAGTCAGTAATGTGAAAGAACATTATTTTTCAGCCCAAGAGAAGTTAGAATATTTGAGACACCTACCACTCCATCCTCTTTTAAATAGCATGAATCACAATTAAGCAAGATCCTGCTAAATTAATTTGCTTATATATTTACAGTTCATTATTGCACATCATCACATTTACATCCTTACAGGGGATTTTTTTTTTCCTTTTCTGCACTGATTTTAAATAGGTTTCAAAAATGTGTGCAGCAGGTTGCCCAAAATGAGGAATTATTTAGGTAATAAAATGTCTTCCAGTAACAGTTACTGATGGCAAACTCTGACAGGACCTTTTAGTGCTATTTTCTTTGCTTTAGAGGGAGTTTCACTTTGCAAAGTCCTTACATGTGGTTTTAGAAAAGAAGTAGATCATCTCCTGAGTGTCCATAAATAATGTTGAATTAAAATTCCACCTAAAAAGGAAACTGCTCTTAGCCCAGGGTCTGGGTGCTCTTTGCAGGGAATGGTCCCTGCTGCTAACCCAGGGTTTGGATGCTCTGTGCAGGGAAGGGTCTCTGCTGCTAGCCCAGTATCTCCATTGCCATGTTGAGAAGGCTGCCCCCCTGCCTGGTGCTGGAGCCAGCACACAGGGAAAGCTCTCCCTAACCTCACCAGGGTCTGCCCCAGCAGAATTATTTGTGCCCAGAAGATGTGGAATGATGATGGCCCAGGTTGTGGGATGCACCATAAATGGGATTTACAGCCCCTGAAATCTCTCATGCTGGTGCTGTTTTGCAAACACAGAAATTTAGCCTTCCTTCTGTTTAAATAAATAAAAAAAACCCCAACCAAACTGCTAAACATTTTGCTATTAGCTGCTTTTTTTTCTATTGAATTAAATGCTCTGTGAAGTATCAGAGGGGCAGCCACCATGTCCCAGCTACATGGTTTGTTTGTGGCAAATTACTTTCTATTCTTAAGCAAAAAGAATTTAATCAAGTGTCAGAACCAAACTACATCTTGACAGATTAGCAGCGTTGCTGCTGTTAAAACAAATTTGTTGCCAGATTTGTTTACAAAACTTCTATTTCAGGGATGGGTGAACTTCCTGGAATTTGCCAATCTTTTGAATAAATATTGTGGAGGATTTGTAAAATGAGAATTAATTAAACTTTTCCTCTGAGTGTAAACTAGGCATGTTGCTCAGAGTGAAAAATCACTTGCAAGCAAAGGGAAGTTTTTTGGGAGGGGGAAGAGGAGAGGCAAGGAAACCTGAGCACTCCTTTTCCTTTCCCAAACACAATTTGGGTTATAATAACTATGACTAATAGAGGAATTGTAATTTATCCATTAGATTGGATATATCCCTTTTCTCACTTTCTTCACAGTTCTGAACTGAGCTTATTCCATTCGACTTCAGCTTTCAAATCCTTCTCAGCTTTATTTTCTCCAGTCCTTTTGGTCTGGCTGCTTCTGAACCATCCGTGGCTCACTCCTGGTCATTCAGCTTTTTGACAGTCCCCCATCTACCCCTTGCCTTGCTCTGGGTGGTAGTTTGGGTGGGTGGTATCACCCAAAGAGATAAGCTCATTGTCAGCATCCATTCACTCTGCTGGAGGATCTGAAAGGCACAGATAATGAAATACTGGAGCAGATAATGAAATGCTCATCCTAGCCAGGGAGAAAACAAGGATAAGGATTTGCATTCCACCTTTTCCCTCACTGCAACATGGGTTTTTTGGAGGGATTTGGGGGAGTTTGCTGATTTTTTAAGGGATGATTAAGAGGAAAATATTATGTTATTTATTTATATACAATATAAATGACATTATATATGTTATATATTCATATAAAATAATAATATATATTTATATTATAAATATATAACATATATATTTTATATAATATATAAATTTATTTAATATACTATACTATACTATACTAAATATTTATTTTATTATTTATTAAACAGCAAACAGCANAAATAATAGAATATATTTATATTCTATTATTTGTATATTTTATATATTTATATAATTTTTATATTCTTTTTTCGTCTTTTCTATATCTTTTTTTTTCATTTTTTCTAACCTGAGAACCCAGCCCTTGGCAAAATCCCACCACCCAGAAGCTGCTGTGAGTGGCACTGCCAGTGGCAGATGTCTGTCTGGCAATGGACAGGGTGCCAATGGCAGCAGCAAGCAGAGGCATCACTATCACTGCCCAGGGGGACCAAGCACAGGGGCTGTCCGTGGGTCCTACAGCTCCAGCACACACCAGCTGCACAGGACACACAGCATTTTCAAAGCATCCAGGGAAACACTCTGGTTCTTTAGGTGTCCAAGCACATTCTTCCCAGCCACCTTGCCCTAAAACACCTTGAGATGACCGTGGATGGTCTTCAGGGTTTGCTGAGCTGCTGCTGCTGTGCTGACGGAGCCAGCCTGCTCTGGCCCACCCTCCCCAAGACTTGCTGGGTGCACTCGAGCAGTTTCCCACGGTGCTGTGGGGATGCTGCCTGTTGGCAGGCTGGATCAGCAGCTCTGCTTTCAAGACAGCCTCCAGCTTTTCCTTAGAGAGGCTGCCACTGCCACTAACAGCTAGGAAATCCTGGCTCACAGGCCACACGGATCTCTCCTCCTGTATTTGCACAATGTCAAACGCACTAGCAGCACTGAATAAATAATAATCACAGCAAGCTGGAGGCAGCCAGGAAATAGAAAAACTTGAAACTGCAAAATTAGCTTCTTATGGTTCTGGGAAAAGAGTTCTTTTCCTTTTCCCCCCTTGTTTTCTTTTCCTAAAGAAGCAGAAATTCTCATGCTGCTGAAGGTACCAAAGAAAACACTTAGTGCTGTATTACAGAATTCCTTATCTCAAGTGTCCTGCCTGTTGAATATATAAAATCCCTTCAGGCAGCAAAATGAAGAACAGCCCTGATTTTAAATCCAAGGACTCCATTTCTGTTAAAAAAAAATAATTAAAAATAAATACAACAACAAACCAAACCATAGAACAGTCATACAACTGTATTCTATGGGAGAAAGAGGGAGAGAGCTGGAAAAGAGTTCCACCAGACATCTTGTTTTTGAGAATGTCTGGACAAAGTCAGACATTTTTTTCTGAAAATGACTGAAACTCCATGTTAAAGAGGATTTATATGGGTTGTAAATCTTTAAAATGATAAGCAAAATACATGGGGAACTCCATGTCCAGCTCCACAGAAATAATAAAGGGTAAATTCTTTGGTAAAACAAGGTGGATTTGGTAATTTTCATTTAATTCGGACTCCTGACAAACATTCAGGGTTCATCTTTCTTCACAAAAGAATCAATTATGTCTCCTCTGTGGAGGTGTAGGGCTTCTATAGTACACTAAGGGTATTCAAGACTATTTTTATGGCTACAGAAGAGAAGAAACAAATTCTTAAGATACTTTAAAATCTGCTTTTCTAATTGTTGCCAGAGATACACATACAACCTTTTTTTTTTTTTTTTTTTTTTTTTCACACAATGGTCATCTTTAACAGTAATACAAAAAGATCCAGGGAATGCCTCAGAATAATCAAACTGCAATCATCTCAGTCCAGAAGCACTTGTCAGAAGATATAATGGCAAGGATTATAAAGGAGAAGAATAAACTGAAAACACAGAATGCCAAAAATCACCATCTGCTGAGCTGGTGAAGTATCATGTTCAAAGCTGTTAAGGTGTTACTAGAGCTGTTGTATGTTACTACATTAAACAGTTAATTGCAGTTCATGGGTTTCAAGTAAAAGGACTGAGGACTGCTTTTTACCATAGCAACCACAAAAAAGAAACCTCTTAAAGCATGTATGCAATAGAAAAAAAGCACAGAAAATAAATATATTTGGAATTCAGCGTTTTAACAATAGTTATTTAGAGAAATTCCTCTTCCCAAATTTGCATTGAGTGTCCTGCATGGAATAAGACATCCATTCCAAAATTACCAGAAGTCTTTTGTGAGGGACAAGGGAATATATTAGAATCTCATGAACCACTGTTAGATGCCTCCTGCTGCTTAGGTAAATAGAGGAGAGGAATGAATGGGTAGAAAAGAAAGGAAAACTTCCATCATCTCACTGCTGAGTGGCCACTTGGGCAGGGCATGGGTGTGAATGAATCACTCAAGATCACATGTGCACTATTGTTTACCTTTTGCCACTCCAACCCTTTCTGCTGCTTGCTGAGATCAGCCTGTTTCTGCTCTTTTAGCACGAGAAGCAAGTCACAGTGACCACAATTCTGGTTGCTCAGCCCCAGGGCAGGTCAAGTTTGAGAGGAGGAAAGGAAAGGAAAAGGACAGTGACATCATCATCATCCCTTAAATATTAACACATCACATTTTGATACCAATGGAACTTCTTATCCATGTTCCCTGTCAAAATAAAATGCGTTCAACCATCTTTCCAGATGTGGTTCAGTTCTGATGGAACAGTTATGTTTACAGCATGTCAGGGGTTGGAAGGGAGCTAGAAGATCATCCAGTGCAACCCCCCTGCCAGAGCAGGGGCACCTAGACCAAGTCACCCAGGAACAGATCCAGGTGGGGCTGGAATGTCTCCAGAGCAGGAGACTCCACAACCCCCCTGGGCAGCCCCTGCCAGGCTCTGCCACCCTCACTGGGAACAAGTTTTTCCTTGTGTTTCCCCTCAACCTCTTGTGCTCCAACTGACTCCCATTGCCTCTTGTCCTGTCACTGGATGGCACTGAGCAGAGTCTGGCTCCATCCTCCCTACACTGCCCTGAACATCTTGACAGACACTGCTGAGCTCCCCCCTCAGTCTCCTCTTCTCCAGGCTAAAGAGCCCCAGGTCTCACAGCCTCTCCTCAGCAGGGAGATCTCCACTCCCTTCAGCAGTTTGGTGCCCTGCACTGGACTCTCTCCAGTAAATCTCTGTCTTTTCTGAACTGGAGTGCCCAGCCCTGGACACAGTATTCCAGGTGGGGTCTCACCAGTGCAGAGCAGAGGGGGAGGAGAACCTCCCTTGCCCTGCTGGCCATGTTGGTGTTCAGTTCTTCTGGATAGCTGTATGGGGCAGCAGACTAGAGAGGCAGCCCAGCAAACTACCTGGAGCACTGATCTAAAAGGTGAATTAGGCAGGTGAAGAGCAAGGAGGAGTGAGGAAGAGGGAGGTTCTGCTGGTTGCTGTACCCAGAGGGTACACTGAGGGCAGAGACAGTGAGGGATTGTGTTTCACCAGCCCTGAACTAAATGAAGGTTTTAGTAAGGAAATAGTTTTTAAGTTATTGTAACTGCTGAAAACAATTATGTCTGTGGTATCTGCCAACTCCTCATTATCTGCTGTTGTTTTAAATGTCTGCATGGGAGATTTTGCAAAACCTAGGCCCAATAATCCCCTGGCTGACACAGCATGCTCTTAGACTCAACACCACAAATGCAGTGTGAGAGCTGCACAGAACAGTTGGCTACGTTAAGAATCAGATTGACAAAGATGGACTGAGGGGTTTTTGTCAGCAGATGTAAAAATTTCCATAGGCAAAAATAATAAACCTTGACTAAATGGAGGAATTCACCCACATCAACAAGAATCAAGCTGCATCACTCGAGGTTATTAGCAAGTTAAAAGGTTTGATGGGCACAAATATACTAAGATTTTCTTAATCTGAACCTGAATTGTTGCAGTCTTAGCTCCTAGCTGTTTCAGAAGTGTGCACCTTTCATAGGCAACATAGGGTATTTAAAACAATGGCTCAACTTTTGTCTTTTTGTCTGGCTGTGTTTTTTCCATCAACCCTGGAGTATCATTGGTACCGTGTGCTTGTACTTTGCTTGAAGGAAATAGTGCCTTAGGAACTTTGCAATAAATAGGCTATCAAAGGACAATGGATTTATATCATTAAGAGGAGGATTTAATTCAAATATTGATTAGATGTGTGAAACCATATCTGAGCTCCATCCACATCTGGTGTCTGCAACCATACTGCCTTTGTGAAATGTCCAGTGAAGAGTCTGATGACAGAAGTGCAGGGTGGCCTGTGAGATGTTTTGAAGGATGACAGTCTCCAAACGTCTGTGAAGCAACCTCTCATTACATGTAAGCCAATACTCAAATAACAAACGTATTTCTTCCCTCAGTTGCCTGTGGTTGTCAGGCACATCACTCACTTCACCCAAATTCCTGCTAATCCATCTGAGATCCATTTGGAGCAAGTACAGAGTTTGCAGTGTTATCAGGAGATCCCATCTTTGACTCTTCCAGCTTGGGATGGAAATCTTGTTAGGACAAAGCTCCTCACCAGGTCAGCACGTCGACACGAGGAGCTACAAGAGACCTCCCTGCACAATAGATGAGACACAATTGATTTCTGGCACTCCACTTCCAGCCTCAGCCAGAAATACAAGATGAACAGGCTGGCTTTCTGTGGGATTTCAACATGTCTGCTTCCTGCACAAGCTGGAAACAGGACACACCATAACAACTGTCAAAACACTTCAGGACCTCAAGCAAGGTGTGATTGGATCCAGCTGCTGGAAGCAGCAAGGGCTTGGGGAGCCATGTGAGCAGGCTGGGCAGTCTCTGCTATCCACTGATTTAGGGCCCAAAAGTGAAGGGTCCAATTCTAACCTCTACCAAAAGTCATCACAGTTTGACCCTCACTAAGACCTCTTGTCTGGGGTACCCTAAACTTTCAGAGCCCAGCTGAAGTAAACTCAAGAGTCTCCCAAATACCAAGGGACAGCCTGTCCAGGCTGAAATGTGAACGTTGCAGCTCTGGCAGCCCTTAGGGTGCCTCCCCCCAGCCCACTCCCCTCACCTCCCCTCAGCCCCGTGCTGCCTGGCCATGCCAGGGATGGGTCCCCATCTAGAGGGGAGATGAGTGGCAGTGGTGGCAGGTGAGGCAGGGCCCTGTGCTGAGGGAAAGGGGCCTCCAGCCAGGGCCAGGGCAAGGCTGGGACAGACTGCTGGCTGCCCAGGGAGGGAGCTAGCTGCTGGAAAGAGGGGAGAAGGAAAAGGACCTTCCCTGAGCAGCTGAGGAAGCATCTAGAGAGACCAGGGTAGCTCCAAACAGCTCTGTGGAGAGAGAGCAGCTCACTGGTGGGAGGTGGAAAGACAACCCAGGGCTGAAGAGATGTGGAGAGACCTGTCCTCCACTGAGAGGCACCTAAATGCACAGTGGGACATCCTAAAACAATGTTTGAACTGGGAGGCTGGTGAGAGAGAGCCTGGGAGCAAAAACAGGCCCCAGGATGATGCTACAGCAGTGACCTGGTGGGAGATGGAAACTCACCCTGTGGTGTTAGGGTAAAAGTGATAACAAAGATGGCACAACATTCAGAAAAGGAAAGTGTCTGGGAGAAAGAGGCATAAGCCCAGGAGAAATTGTCACCTCCAGTGGCAGAACCAGCAGCAGGTTGATTGCAAAGCTGCCAACACACACACAGGGCTGCTGAGTGGAAACTTAGAATATACATTATTCAGCAGGGCTAACTTAATTTTTAATGAAAGAATATTTCTATGCCTACCTCATGAGAAATGTGTGAAGATCTTTGGGGAGCCATGTTTTGTGGTTTTTGTTATTCACACGGGACTTGTGAGAGAGCAAAGCTTGGGAACGTAGCAAGCTGTTTGAATGCAGATGTAATGCTGAGGAGAGGGAACTTTCTCCATCCCCAACTGGTTTTATATCTCAAAATCTAAAGAACTTTGCCCATGTCTTTAAAAAATGCAGGGAACTCCTTCAAGTTTCTTTGTTTCTATCCCAACTGGATGGGTAAGAATCTTCCTCTGGAGTCTTGATATGGGCTTCAAAAATATTATTGTTCCTGCTATTTACCAAAACACTGTTTCAGATTTTTTTTAAATAAAATTAATATTTAATAAGTAAAATACAAGTGATTCACTGCACCAGTACTAGATATATATAATAGTATTTTAAGACACGAGTCTGTGAGTGTTTAATAGGGCTGTACCTTATTGCTGAGACTGGATGTTCAGGTTTTGGTGGAGGCCAGGAGAGAAAATATTGGAAAGGCAGATGGGTCTGAGCTGAAGTCTCAGAGACTCCCACCTGAAACACCAAACTGTGACAGGAAAATGGGTCTGAAATGTGTACTAACTGTTGATTCCACCTCCAGTTCATGGCCTTTCTTTTGGTAGCATTTTTTTCTTTCCACTTTGCAGAGCTGACTGGATGAGCTACCTCACTGTTCACAGCTCTGTGCAGGACACCTCTCTTCAGATTTCCCATTTCATCTACTTAGTGCTGCTCTAGTGTTTCAAGCATTGCATTATTATGGCTGAAGCCACTTGCAACACTTGTTTGAGAAATATGCTTTATTTTTGTTGGGATATGAGAGTCTCTCAGAATTTCTTTTTCAGTTCTACATTTTTCTGCTTGTTTCTTTTTTTAAGTGCTGACTTCTTTGGCTAAGATGGAACCAAAAGCTTAATTTGGATTTTTTTTTTTCCTGGTGTTATTTTAGAGGACATTAAAATAGATTTCTCTGCTGTAAGTGTCTAGTTAATACAGTTTTTCTAGCTCAAGTGTTCTATAATGGCACTCACATGGTGTTTGAGACACCTTCTGAAAGGATGAAGAGATCAGAAATAGCAGAGGATGGGAACTTCTGGACAGTGGGAACCTGGCTCATGGCAGCTTTATCTCTGGCTCGTTGCCATCCTGCAAGCAGCTTTTTTGCAGAAAACTAGATACAGGACTTTTAAAATATCTGTTTATTTAATGAATGTAGCTACTCTAATTACCACCTAGCAGATCAGGATGCTATACTGTATTAAAATAAAAAAGGGGGTTCAGAATCATTTCACCAGAGCAGGGCAAGACTGCCTGGCTGGTGGGTTTTGCACCCTCTCAGTACAACCTTCTCTGGTACCTTTTCCTGAGGTGCAGCTGTAGAATGACATAGAAACTTCATGGATCCACTGTGGAGAGACCACAGAGAGATGATTTCCAGGTTAAACTTAGCAAGAATGTACAAATCCAACAGAAAAAAATCATCTGAACACAAGTCAACATATAAAGCAGCTTTACACTTCTCAAAGGGCCTGGAGAGGGAGAGTTTCTGCACTCAGAACAGTGTTTGCTGGGGATTTTCTTCTGCAAACTCCATCACTGACTGTCTTAGGAAGGTCTTGTCATTCATTCACTGCTCCATCCCCACCAAAGCAGATACCTGAGCTCCTAAGAGTCTGCTGAGCAATCATTTCTGCTACGAAGATAACCCCACTGTTGTGGGAAATCCATTGCAAGAGAGGATCCTGAGAGTCACTAATCAATCTTTTGCCAACCTGCTTCAATTCTCCTGACTTTGTCAGAGGTTTCTGGTGCTGTGATGACACCAAGGCCTCATACAGCTGCTTTCTGGTTATATTTTGCAGGCAGTCTAAAGCCATCTGGTGCACATCTTGCCAGGTATACATGATTTAAAGCAGAGGGCCCCAAACTGTTGTTGTTGTGACTCCAGCACAGTTGGGTCTCTTCAGCAAGCTGCTGCTGTTTTCTCAGTGTATGGCAGTGCAGTTGGAATGGAATGGTGTCATGATTTACTCCCCTACAAACCCTGTTGCTGCTAACACCTGAGAACTGCTGCTTGAGTTTCTCTCTTAACAATTAGATCCTGACAATCACATCAGTGTTGGATTGACATCCACATAAGCCAAAGATGGATACACAACTTTGGGTCTCTTCTGAACATCAAACCTTTCCCTCTGCTCTTACACAGCCCAAGTCTTTAATTCTCATAAGCAGATACAGGAACATATGATTTTTATCTCCTGGGTACTTAGCAGAAAGCTTGCATTTGGAGATCATCTTATTAAAAGACCAGTGATATATGGATTAAAAAGATTAGAGTTAAGGTTCCGTACATATTTTGCTGCTTATTAATTAAAGGTCTTAACTTGCTTATAGTTTATTCTTAAATTCCACGTTACCATTCTATCACTGGAGTTTTTTGAAGCTGCAACCAAGATCAAGGCTGCATTATATTAAATTCTGAAAAAACACATGGTAAAAAGAAGCCTCTACTTGGCAGCTGAAATAAAACAAGATCCACAGGGACTGGGGAGGGAAAGAAGTGCCCTTCCTGGCTGACTTAATTATTTTTCTATGGCAGAGTGACTTGTTCAAGGTCATGGCAGAATTTCATTTCTGTGCTGATGAGCAGGTAGAAAAGAAACAGAGGATGTTTAATCTGCACTTTCAGGGGAAGGTTTTTTTACTCATTTCCTATGGAAATAAGTCTTCTGTGATCATGGCTGTGCCTTTTCCCTCCCTTTTTTCCTCTCCACCCATAACTTTTGAACGCACTGATTAATACAGATTTGAAAGACAAATCCCAAATGGAATGTCTGTCTACAGATACTGTGAAAGCAGATGCCAGGGGAGGGAAGAAGAAACCATCACCATGGTCGAGCTGCAGCCTGAGTGCACATCCAGGAGAGAAAACTGCATTCCCACATAGATGGGAAAAGCTTCTGCAATGTCAGATTGGCTCTCTGCTTTGCTCCAGGGCCCTAGGCATAAAGCACAGTTGTCCATGCCATGCACACTAGTTGGATTTGGCTCCAACCTGGAGAGAAATAATCAGTGTTCTTGGAGAAGAGGCCTGGAGCAGAACAGGGGCTACTTTCCTGCAGCTTCTGAGTTTACACCCTACAAGCCAAGGGGGCCAAAATGATCCTGTTTGCTCAGGGATGGGCTTCATCCCTTTGTGCAGAACATGGACGTGGTCAGGGGCAAACTGGCACTCTCCAAACAAAAGATGCTGATCTCTGGCAACTTGGGTGTATCTGTTCTGACTGTGGAACCATTTAATGCTGTTCTTGAATACATATGGTAGGGAGGAGGAACTCCTCTGGGGAGAGCTTTGGAAACCTTTCTCTCAAACTGTAAGTCACTGTATTGTTTCATTTAGGAATGGGTACATCTTGCATCTTTGATTTTATGCTAATTTTCCTCCCCGTGGTCTGTTTCTGCTCGAGCCTAGACTGCAGCTCTGCAGCGTGTCATGGTAAGCAGGATGTAGATTAGTGCCATGTGTTAAAGTCGGAAACTTTCTTCACTTTTTTTTTCTTGGGTTATGGCAGCTTGGATGAAACAGTTCCCCCCTCCTGCTCCCCTTTTTTTTCTCAGCTGTGGGGTTAGGATTTCTTTATTGCTTGTGTATCCTATGGCAGTGTTTAATGCTCCTTAGATGTTTGGCCATATGTACCTCCCTGAACTCGTGTGTTTGCTCTGCTGGGGATTTCCTGGGTGCTCACATCCCTTTCTCTTGTCTCCTCTCTCCAGACACAGGCTGAGGCAATGCCAGCAGTGTTATGGTACAAACTGTGCACATAACTTCAGCTATGAGACTGTTTGGCCACTGTTGAGACTTTTGCTCAACTACCTTGCAGTGAATTTGAGCAGAAATAGTTGAATAGAATACAGTAGAACAGAGTAAAATAGGAATAGAATAGAAATAAGAATAGAATTAGAATAGAAAGAACAGAACAGAATACCATAGAATGAAAACCTGATTACTAACTTCTTGTTCTTCCTAAGGAATCCCATCCTGCTGTTCCTGTCCAAAGAATGTTTAGTGAGCAGGGTTTTCAACCTCAACAGAAGCAGTTTACACCTATTCTTTACTTTTCCTTCCTCAGTGATGTGGTCTCCTTATAATTGACCACACCAATCATATCCATTCCCAGCTGAATGGTGCTAGACCAAGTCAAGCTCTTCTCCTCTGAGACTCTTAATTCCTCTGATCATTCTGATAATCCTTCCCACACTTTTTTTTTTTTGTAGGAAGATTAAACTGGTGGTTAGAACTGCACTTAATACTGCAGAATAGCTCTTGTCAGAGATGTCCAGTTTTGGGCATCCCAGTTCAGAAAAGACAGAGATCTACTGGAGAGAGTCCAGTGCAGGGCACCAAGATGCTGAAGGGAGTGGAGATCTCCCTGCTGAGGAGAGGCTGAGAGAGCTGGGGCTCTTTAGCCTGGAGGAGACTGAGGGGGGAGCTCAGCAGTGTCTGTCAATGTGTTCAGGNTCCTGGGTGACTTGGTCTAGGTGCCCCTGCTCTGGCAGGGGGGTTGCACTGGATGATCTTCTAGCTCCCTTCCAACCCCTGACATTCTGTGATCCCCCCACTAGACATCAGTGGCCACATTGAGGAGTGGGAGCTCCGAGTTCGGGGGTGCAGAACCGCAGCCCACACCACCAAGAACACCCCCAGCGAAGAGCCGAAGCCTGCAGCGACCCGCAGCCTAGGCAGCTTTCGGCCGACAAAATGGCTGTGGCTATGGGAGATCCAGGGGAGCGCTGCTGGCAGAGCGGGGGGAGCCCCGACACCGCAACCCGGGGCCAGGCCACAAGCACCGACAGCGCGGCCCGGGGACTTACTGCGGGGAGCAGCGAGACGCGGGGCCGGGGCGGGCAGTGGCTGTGGCTGCTTTCCTTCCCAGACAGGATGCCTTCCCAGAGAGGCTCCATTCCCAGAGAGACTCCCTCACCAGAGAGGCTCCCTTCCCGGAGAGAGGAGAGGATCCCTTCCCGGAGAGAGGAGAGGATCCCTTCCCGGAGAGAGGATCCCTTTCCGGAGGGAAGCTCCCTTCTCGGAGAGGCTCCCTTCTCGGAGAGACTGCCTTCCCGGAGAGAGGATCCCTTCCCAGAGAGGCTCCCTTCCCAGAGAGGCTCCCTTCCCAGAGAGGCTCCTCGGCTGCCGGCCCCGCTCCGCTCCGGGTCCCTTCACGGGGAGGCTCCTCAGCTGCCGGCCCGGGAGTCGACGCTGCGCGGGGGCTCGGAGGGGACAGCGCGGGTCCCGGCGGGAGTGCGGGGGCTCGGAAGGGGCAGCGGAGCTCCCGGCGTGCGTCCGGGCGGCAGGCCCGGGTGCCGGCGGAGTGGCGGGGTGGGGCGCGCAGGCGCGGGGGGCCGGGGCATGCGCGCTGTGCGGCGGGGAGCCCGATCTGATAGGGAGCAGGGGCTGACACTACCCCCGTGTGGGCGGCGGAACGTCCCGAGGATGACGTGCGGCGTTCTCGAATCCCGTGTCTCGCTCGCTCGCTCGCCGCCGCCGCCGAAGGAAACGGGAAAAGCAACAAGGAGGCAGGAGCAGGCGCGGCGCCATGGCGGCCCTGGAGCGGCCCGTGCCCAGTCCCGAAGCGTTCCTGGGCCAGCCCTGGGCCGCCTGGGTGCGGGAGGCCGCCCCCCCGCACGCACACGGCGCCGCCCCCCCGCACAGTAAGGGCAGGGACCGGCCCGCGGCTCGGCTCGGCTCGGCACCGCCGCTCCCCTCCCCCGGAGCGCACGCACGGCGGCGGGTGGTGGTGGAGGGGGGGGGTCCGGGCCGGTGTGTGTCCCCCCCCCCCTTCCCGCTCCCCCTCCCCATCCCCTCGGGGCCGCGCGGCGGGAGGTGCCGCCCCCCCCGGGCTCTCAGCTGACGCGCCGAGCCCCCGGTGCCATGTGTGCGGGAGGCGCTCCGTGCCCCGCCGTGCCCCGCGATGGGCCGGCGCCGCGGTGGGGGAAGGGGGCGAGGGGGAGGATGCGCGGCGCGGAGGGGCCGGAGGATGCTGCGGGGAGAGGGGGGGGAGGCCAGAGGGTGCTGCCGCGGGGGGCCCGGCGGTTCCGCTCGCTGGCAGATGCTCCGACCATTGTGCTTTCGCCGCTGCACACAGAAAGAGTGCTCACCTCCTCACCTCGCCTCCCCCCGCCAGACAATACGTGCACACCTCCGGGCCCTCACGCTTCCTCACTCTGCTTCTTTCTGCAGGTGTAGAGCTAGAAGAGACTGGAAAGGAGGGTGGAAAAAGCAGGGAGGTTATGAGGCTTAATAAAGAAGGTAAGTGGCTAGTGCTGGCACACCTCTCTACCTGTCTGTCTCTTGGTGCCTGTGGTTTGGCCCTGACAGGGCAGCCCAGCATAGGGATCTCTGTGCTCTGGAGGATGTTCTGGGGTTGGATACACACAGGTGACTGTCACTGTGTCAACTCCCTTTGAAGCAGGAGCATAACAGGTGTATGTGTGTGACTGACAGACCCCCGGGCTCAAAGAGAAGGTCATTTTGAGTCAAAGGCAACTACACATCAGTGGCCATATTGGGTTTTTTTTGAGGACCCTGTCCCTTGGTGCAGTGTTTTACTAGCTTCTGTTTGAAGACAAGCATGTAAACCTGTGCATCAACTTGAAACTATAAAATAATCATTAGGGACTGTAGAGGAAAACATTTGCACTCCCAGAGAAAAATCATCCCTTCCAATCTCAGAGTTCACTCACTGCTGCTCCAGTCCCATCTTGCTCTCATTCTCCCTGCTGAGTGTGACTTGCAGTCAGCTGAGCAGCCAGTGTCTGATGTTGCCTTACCTTAGGCTTGCTGTGCATATTATGCAAAACCAACTCCAATAGGTGATGAGGACCATAAGGTTTTCTGGTACCATGAATATGAACAGGCAGATTCCAGGCTCATGGTGTTGGCTGATGCTCCATCCCTGACACAGCTCTGTCAGTGCTGAGAGGAAACCCTCTCGGCACAGGCAAAGTGACACGTTTGGTGTCAGCATCACCTGGGGTGACACACCATGCAGCTGCTGAAATGCTGGGGACATGTTTTCCACGTCCAGCTTGGTTCTGTTCTGCTAAGAAAGCAGCTCAGGTGTGGAACCTTCCTGGCACCTCAGGTATTTCTTGGGATGTCAGCTCCTAATGAGTTAGCCCATCAAACTTTGCTGTGACTTGCTGATGCTGAGGGGAATCCTGCTAATACCTGTACACTCAGCATATATATTCTGGGGTGATGTTCAGTTTGTTGTTACATTATAGTTGTCACTACACGTGTGTTTAATTTTGAGCATCTTGGCAGCTTAAAGGAATCTTTGTTTTCTAAACAAGCTCTTGGAAAAAGAGTGAATCAGTGACGTAGATTTGTGTGATAAACTAAAATTACATGGAGTACATATTAAATAAAATTACCTAAAATGCCATAAAACCTCCCTTCTGAAAGACCTTTAGAGAGATGCCAAGCTTGATTTTGGTCCTGTCTTAATTCTTACATGCACGAGACTTTATTTTTCCAGCCCAAATAGAAGTTAGAGGCAGAACTGGGATTTTCAGGTTGTATATTTTTAGGTGAAAGGCTCAAGACACAAAGTTTGCACATCTGTCAGTAGTGCTGAGGTTACATTTGATTCCAGTATTTGAACAAAAATCTTGCAACTGGAGCTTGGCCTTCCTAAGGAGCTGAATTTGTGGTGATAAAACATTTTGTGCCTACAAGTCTCTCAACACAAACTCTTATTATTATATATATATATGTATATGTGTATATATATATCTAAGCTTACTTGACAGGTAAAGAGGGACGTGCATCCTTGCTTCTTAGTTGTGTGTAATGTGCAGATTGTTTCCTAGAATGGTTCAGTTTAGATTCTCAGCTCCAGTCTCTCATTGTTTGATTTTGGAGAGGTTAGAGGCTCGTGTCACAGGAGACTCACTGGCCAGAAAATGATTTCCAGAGTGTCATGTCATTGCTGACATTCCAGTAGTGAAGGTGTGAAGCATTTGCCAGCTTTTATAGTACTTGATTTGTAATAGCTTAAAAAAACCAAACCTGACAGATACCTTAGAAAATACAAAGCTTTAGGAATTTTACTGCTTCCAAGTAGTGACTTGCTCTGGATCCCTTAGAAGTTTCATGAAGTTTGAATGAGTGAGTGTTGAAATATTTCTGCTGTAGTCACTTCAGCAGTCTGTTAGTACAGGTGTTTTCACCACACCACACCCAGCTGTGTGCTGAGCACCCCTGTAAACCTCCAGCCTCACCATCCTTGTTAGGGAAGGTGGGGAGGCACTGGAGGGTTATACTGGTCTGCAGGGAGCAGTGCTGGTGGCCTTGCATGAACCCTGGTGTACCTGGTGCCTCTGTGGTTTGTCTGCTCTGCTCACAGCTGAGGACTGTGGTCCTGGTAGCTCTTGATACCAAACCCAATGCATTTTTCCTTGGAATCTTACCTATTGGAGTAGGCCTTTGTATGCCATTTATGGAGCTGGGAGCTTGTCAGCAGTGCCTTAGAAAAATCTGACTTTTCTTACATGTAGCCAGGGATTGATGGATGAACAGGAGCAAAAATGACTGTTGTGATGAAGAGAGTGTAAAATCTGACCTCACTGCCTTTGCTTTTTGCAGCATGTGTGTTGTGTCAACTTTAGGCACTGTGACCAGTTTGCTGTGGCTGTTCCCTTGTCAGCAGTTAAGCAAGGAGCCTGCTCAGCTTAGTGGACCTGTGGAGAGCATGGCTGGGAGGTGGGCTGGCATTCAGTGGCCTCCCCCAGGCCACAGTGAGGTGCTTCACTTTGGGTTGGCAGAGAAACATGATGTCAGGTGTCAAAAGGTGCTTCCAGCGAGCTCCATCCCTGGCTCTGGGCTGCTGGTGGGCTGCTCTTCCCACTCCTGCTGGCCCAGATGGGGAGCTGGGGGACAGAGCTGGCTCTTCTGCCCATGTGCTTGGCACTTCTTGGCAGTGCCAGGGCAGAGGGGTCCCAGTATGACTCTGCTCTTCACTTTGTCCTGCACGAGATACACTGAGGCCACGTGCCTCCTGTGCCCCATCTCTAGGGCAGAAAGCAGAAGCTTTCTCAGCTTTCCTTTATTCTCCAGTGTATATGTAGCAGCACAGAGGGAGAGAATTTTCCTGAAGGTTAGTTCAGTTTTGTGGAGGGAATCGTTTTTTGCATGCTGAAGCTTCATGTTGTCCTTTAGCAAGTACAGTGTGTCCATGGGTGGCTTGTACTGGAATGCAGATTTGGGGAGGGGGGGGATTAAAAGTTGCAAGTGGTCCCAGAAAATGTAAAAAGTTTGTGCCAAAAAAAACCCCAAAGTTATCTGCTTATCTCATCAGGAAACAGAAATAGTATTGTGCAACTGATCTGAAAAATCACCACCAGCCAACCAGCTTTGCTAAGAGAGGAGTGATCAGAACTGGAGCAGCAGTTTGAATCTGTATGGCAGTTTAGAAAGCTGACTGGGGCATTGGAAGAATTAGAGATTTTCTTGAATGATTTTCTTGCATGCATAGTACAAAGAGCCTGTGTTCATCTGGCAGTCTGTGTCCTGTGAAAAGTCACAGCCACTGTGTGTGAGATACACTGATCTTCATTATCAGCCATGACCTGGAACTGATTGCAGGCTCATTTGGGAGCCATATGGTTTCCTTCACACAGTGGTTAAGAAAATAAGAGCAGAATGTCATCTTTTTGTGTGTGTGTGTGTTTTGTTTTATGTCCAGAAAGCTCAGCACGAAGTGCTGTGTTCCAGGTGGGCACAGGGATGGATCTCAGTGAACAGGGTGACCCATGGGATCCCATCTGTGTCAGGGTGCCTGAGATGCTCAGTTCAGAGGCTCAGTGTCACTGAGGGCTCAGTCTGCTGCTGTGTCTGTTCTGAGATCATCTCTCCACTCACAGCCCCACTTGTTATTGTTTTGTTTCAAGGATGTTGTGTAAAAAAATCTGTTTTTCTGGTGGTGTGTTAGGACCAGAGATCCTCTGTCAGTGTTGGGCAGCCTCAGGCTGGACTGGCATGAACAGTTCCACGTGCAAACTGGAGTTGGAAATCTATGGGGAGTTGTTTTCAGTGGAGCTTTCCTCTTTTGACTCCTGATGGGAAGCTTTTTGGTCAACCCTGTGACACCATCCAAACAATTAAAGAGGAGAGGTACTGATTTGTTTTGCTTGCAGTATCATTTTTTTCTTTTATTCTTCAGAAAAACATCTTGATGATTTTACCATTCTTGGTGGAAAAAGAAGTTGAGGAGGTTGAGCAATGGCAGGGAGCACTTCTATAGGGAAAAAAAGGATGTAGCCTATAGCAGTCTAGTGCTCTTCCTCTTGCTCTTCATAAAATTATTTATGAGGGGATTGTGACAAAAGATAAGGCAAAACCAGCTGGTGAATATAAGCATAGGGATTGGAGTTGATTTTTAAAATTATTATTATTTATTCTGTTTTTTACTAGTGGCTTGGCAATAATGCTGTTTGTCTTCTTTAAAACACATCAACCAAAAACTGAATTATTGGGTTTTTTAGCTGCCTTCATCTTTCACTTTGTTTTGTGGTGACAAGGAATTTTGGACAGGGCTGAGGGGGAAAGAAAATTCTAACAGCATTTAAACACTCCAAGAAGAGGTATGGTCAGAGAATTGAGAACACCTTCACTGCTGACTGGGATTGGCTTTGGGTTTGCAGTGGCTAAAGTGTGGTGGATGTTGTCTCATTTTCTTTCTCTTCCCTGTAAGCCACTGAGGTCTCAGAGAAGCTGGTTCTTAGACAGCTGCACTGTTCAGGTGGAGCTTGATGAGAATTGGCAGGGTACAAAACCCTGCTTGTTGTCAACTTTTTCCTGCCATCCTTATCTGTGTGCTGGGAGGAGGAACAGTGAGCAAAGGTCCCCATGGGGCTTTCCTTGAGGATGAGAGATGGCAGTGGGTTGAATTGTGGTGTGCACTCTGCTGTGTAATGCCTGAGCAGCCCACTGTGTGATAGCTGACTCCACTGCTGGGTTTTTATGTTTTCCCCTGTGGATTTTTAGCAGGGGGGTCCTCCTGCTTCTGGCTGTCACCTCACTGAGTGTGTCTCAAGGAAGGGTGACAGAGGAAGAATGAAACATGAGGTTTGAGAACGCCCAGAGATTTAGTCAGAGTTGTAGTTTCTCCTCAGAGTTGCACAGTTATTTTCTGACACCTGTCCTTTGGTTCATCAGCCCACACACTGGATGCCAGAGTGGAGCAATGGGAAGGCTCTTGTCTGACATTCTGCAGGTTGAATCAGGATTTGGATGGTTTTAATATGCAGCCAAAAAACTTCTTCTGGGCATTATTGCTTTACTAATTCTCTGGGTGTTAGGTGGCAGGTGTATTGGTGAAGTTCAGGGGATATTTCTCCCACTGTTTGTGCAATAATTCTTCTGAAGAGGTTCAGTGTCCTGTACTTTCAGGGATCTCTTCTGATTGCTGGTGGGAAAACCATGTGAGATTGATTGATTGATTGATTGATTGATTGATTGATTGATTTTTCTGTCAACTGACATCACTAATATCTTCCCTGACAATCCTTCTACTTGTAACTTATAACCAGATTTAAGAGGGAAATGATGTGGTTACCAGAGTGTACCCCAAGTTTGGTTGTCACCACAGAAAGTGATGTACTTCTGTCAGATAATTCTTGTATCTCATTTTGATTATGACACAAAAACTTGTGTGAGTTTTCTTGTTGATTTGCCTCTGAACATGGTGAGATGAAATACAGGCTTCCATGTATGAAAACAGACTACACAAGAGCTGAGCCATTTCCACTGTGAAATGCAGTAATTTCCTTGAAATGGGCTTTTTGTTCTAATTAATTAAAAATCAGAGCATTATCAGATACTGTTTCACCTTTGGGGCAAAAAAGCATTAGCCAGTTACCCAAGTCTGAGGTGTGTGTGAGGGAAGCAGTGGAAAATGCTATAGAAAATACCTTTCAAATCATTTCAAAACATTTTTTGTTGAAGTGGTGGAGCACAGGAGTCCTGTAGGCAGCAAGTTCAGTTTCTGATGGTTGCAGTGCAGGTCTGACAGTGTGTGCATTGCTAAGAGCACCCTCAGGAAAGAGAAGCTAGCAGTGGGAGTGTGTTCTCTCCACCAGAAGGTTACACCAGGGCCATTTTATTAAGAGAAAATAGAATATTTCTAATTCCAAATTAGAATTCCAAATTAATTTCTATTCCAAATTAGAATAACTAATTTGAAATTAAAGATTTCAGGAAAGATTTTCAGTTTCTTTGGGCTGGATTCAGTTACTGGATCTTTGTCTTCCCAATCCAACTTTGTGCAGAAGTTCTCCAGTCCTGGAAAAAGAGGGTTCAGGAGGTGTTGGTGCAGCATGTAGGTGAGGCTGGTGTGTGGGGGTGATTTCTGTGCCAGAAAGCCTCTGGTGGATGCTGCCATGGGGCAGTAAGGGGGTGACTGAACTCTCAGCAGTTCTTGGGTGGTTCTCTTGCTGGATGAGAGTGATGCCACGTGGGTAAAATGATCCAGGTTGTTACTGTAGTGCCAGACAGCTGGCTGAGCTGACTCGGATTGGAGATGGAATCCAGCACAGTGACTTCAGGCTGGTGTGAGCAGAGGCAACACAACTATTCCATGCCCTGCTGCTTTTTGTGTGTGTGTGCCTTTCTATGGGATGATTTTCAGGGAGTGGTTCTGTCTCAATGTATATCTTATTAAAAGTTATGCTTGACATTGCTGGAGAAGTGGCTTTCTGATTGCTCTGGTCTTGTACTCAAGAGAAACAGTTTCTCTTTTTCCTCCTTTCTGAAATGTTGTGTTCATTATTTTGCAATTTCCTTTCATATTTTACCAAGTTACATTCATAATACAGCCCTTCAACCCAACACATCTGCCTATTTATCTCTATTCTTGACAAGTAGAAGTTAGAATTATTTAGCATTCCTGCTTTTTTGGTTTCTCTGTGCATGTATTTATTATGTGTTTGGCAAAAAAACCAAGTGGGGTTTCCCCAGATCAGGAAGGGCATCAGGCTCAAGTTGAAGATCAGAGTTGCAGGTTCTGCCCAGTGCAGAGCTGGCACAGTGTCAGTGCCCAGGCTCCCTCTGAAGCTTGTGACAGAGCTGTGCACAGCACACAGGGGCTCAGGACCTTCCCTGCCCTCTCCCTGCACCAGGTGCTCAGCAGCAGAGCCAGGGGGACTGCTGAACTGACAGAGCAGAGTGACTGCCAGAGAGCAGCAGTTCAGAGGGTTTGCTTCCCTCTGGTGATCTTTGCTATGCTCTTTGCTTTGTTTTGTTTATATTTTTTTCCTCACATGCAGAGTTTGTTCCTTTCTGTCCAGTCTTTCTTCCTTTTCCTACTGCAGGGGCTGGGCAGACACTGGGAATTTGAGGTTTTATTTCCACTGGACCCTGCTAATACCATACCATAGTTGTTGACAGGTTTGTTGGATCAAAAGTGTCTTCTCTTGCAAGACAAATTAGGGTGGGATTAGACCTCTCCAGGGGCAGAATAAGGTGATTTATTTCTGTTGTTTGAGCTGAAATGTTGGTTGTTGTTGTTCTGAGCTGAAGTGGTCAGAATGGGAGCAGAGATCTACAGAAGTGGGTTCATCTTTGACTCTCTGGGGGTATTCTGTCCTCAGGTGGCCTTTAGGCTGCCCACTTGTCCAGATTAGAGTGTAAGGTGGTGATTGTCATACCCACTTCTCAAAATGCTCTTACTTGTGTCTCATTGAGACAGGATCCTCCTGATGATTTGAATCTGGAAAGCTTGTTGTGCCCAGGCCCCTACAGCAACCACTGACAGAGCCCAAACCTTGTTTGTTTGGGGCTGATAATGGAGATGGTCCAAGGACAGGGATCTGGATCAATCTAAGTAATTAATCTGTTACTGCTGTGTTTAGGGAAGCAGTGTTACTATTTGTGATCCCAGTGCCCAGCCAGGGCAGGGTACCAGCATGGGGAGGAAGGGGGTGTGCATGTGTGTCTTGTGAAGCTGGTTTGCTGCAGACATCTATTTTTCTTCATATATGACAAAGCAGGAGTTTCAATGCTGACAAACAACAGCTCTTGGTTGCTCAGTGTGCTGGGTGTAGATTTAGCCTGAACTAAAGGGGTTTTTTTAGAAGTGTGGCAAGAAAAGCTTTAAGGTGATGTTTGGAGGGCAGTGGTTTTGTGAGAGCTTGGAAGGTGTCCTTACTCAGGTGGGGAAGGTGGCCTGAATGGAAATACAGGCTGCTTGTGAAAAGCCTGGTGATGGGTACTGGCATCATGAGGCAGCCAGAAACCTCCAGTCCTGAAAATGTTCAGAGAGGACTTTGTCCTGAGGATGCAGAGAGGGGGAGTGATGTGGGCACAGATGCAGGTGAGGTCATTTCAGAGGTGGCCCAGGATCTCCCATCTGGATGGTGGGCAGGGTGCTCATGCTGAGGGAGGGCAGGTGGGGAGAAGAGGTGACCCTGTGGAGCTGTGTTGAGCTGAAGCTGACAGCCACCCAGTGGGAAAGACAGACTGAGACTTGTTCAGACATCAGTCTGCTCTGTTGGAGGCTTGTGTCCCTGGGAGCTGTTTGGACACAATTCCCAGATGTCAGGGAAGGGGTAAAATGTGTAGCTGAGTAGAGCCCCAGGAGAAAACAAAAGGGGGAATAAGGAGCCTCCCAGTGACCTGTGAAGGGCTTGGCACAGGGAGGGAAGGGCAGCAGCAGAGAGTCATGAAATCAGAGAAGGGATGCTTCAAAAGGAGAAATACATTTAATGTTTCTGAAGAGGATTGTGGTGAGGGATGTGATGAACTGTTTTTGTCATTGCCACAGGAGAAGGTTTTGAGATGTATCAGTGGAGGGCAAGGGACAGCTGAATGGAATTCAGGCTGAAGTTAGAGACAAATTAAAAGTGTAATTTGTTATCAGTTCATAAGCTTAGAGGTGAAAAAAGGTTAGAAAGAGAAGTGGCACAGTTAGAGGAGCAAGGGCTCAGAAGCAGCTTTCCAAACACAGGACAGACTGCTGGACTGTTCCATGGGAGTAAGAGGAGGAAGGGGATGTGAGGTAGGGGGTGATGTAAGGCAAATGGACAGATTTCTTTCCTGTGGATGGTATAAGGAAGAAGGGAGAGCTGTAAGGAAGGGAAAGAGAGTGGGAAAAGAGAATGTGAAATGATCACTGTTTCCTGGCTTTCTTTTGGAATAAATATTTGCATTCTATTGTGGAAGGAGAAAAGGATACAAAAGAAAAAGGTTTGAGGAGTGAGTCAAAAGTAGGAGGAAAAAAGGCAGAAATTGCAGGTGTGGGTTCAGCTCAACTGGAGGAATGGCACAGCTTAGT
Source organism: Ceyx cyanopectus (assembly GCA_013401355.1). Lineage (NCBI taxonomy): Eukaryota > Metazoa > Chordata > Aves > Coraciiformes > Alcedinidae > Ceyx > Ceyx cyanopectus. The sequence continues at coordinate 241,073 of VYZU01083878.1, read as the reverse complement.
CAGCAGCAGGAGAGACAAAATGTGCAATAACCTCATTTCCAGACTGGTTTCCTTTTCCACTGCAGATTCTAGGACAGGCAAGAATAAAGCTAAGGAGGTGGCTATTTAGGATGAGCATGGTTGCAGGGCTGGGGGAAGGAAAAGCAAAAAACCATCAAGAGAGGATAAAAAAGTGCAACAGATCTTGTGTCAGTGTGGGAGAGGGTGGAGTCCTGGGTGTCAGAAATAATGGGATGGGAATAATGAGCAGGGCAGAGTCAGTTGATGCCATTCAGTAAATGCCAGGTTGGCCAGGTTCTTGGGTGAAAAACTCCTTTGGTGGTGACTGGAGAGAAGACCAGTGGCAGTTTGTGCTCTCTGACAACACAAAAGGAAAAAGTTGTTCCCAGTGAGGGTGGCAGAGCCTGGCAGGGGCTGCCCAGGGAGGTTGTGGAGTCTCCTGCTCTGGAGACATTCCAGCCCCACCTGGATCTGTTCCTGGGTGACTTGGTCTGGGTGCCCCTGCTCTGGCAGGGGGGTTGCACTGGATGATCTTCTAGCTCCCTTCCAACCCCTGACACACTGTGATTCTGTGACTGTGTGAAGAGCAGCATTTGGAAGAGAGCTGGAGAGCTCTGTTTTTTCCCCAGGGAAGGAGTGTGTGATCCATGCCCCCAGCAGCAGTGCAGCCCCTGGCTGGTGGTGTGGAAAGCAGGTTGCTGGCTGGTGCCTGGCTCAGTGGGGCTGTTCTCTGCAGTGCATCATAAGGAGATAAGAAGTCTACGTGAGCTGTGGCACAGGGATTCTGCCTCGTGCTCCTGCTCCCAGAGCCAGGGCAGGGCCCTGGGATTATGTTCTCATGGAGTGGACCCTGGGCAGTGTCTCAGCACTGGGCACAGGGAACTCTGGCTTGTGTGGCAGGGCAAAGCAGGCTCACTGCTGGCCACTTTCATCTCAAGAAAATCTCCAATTTTCACATCTCTTGAGTGGATCCAACCAGCTGTGTAAGGGGAGAGGCAGGAGAGATCTGTTTGCTCACACAGGCTTGAGCTGCTGCTTGGACTGGGGAGGTTTCATCCCTTTCCTTGCCTGTCTTTCCTAAGCAGCTCCCAGCCTGGCCCTGTATGTTAACAATATTCAGTCTTCCCAGCAGCTTATGTGTGTTGTCCTTAAAAGCAAGTATTCTGGTTTTCTCCTCAGGGTTTTTTTTTTTGTGCAGTGTCATAAAGTTTTGTGGTTCCAATCTGTGCTCGTGCTTTTGTTTTATATTTGGATTTTTAGAAGACTTGAAGAACAAATATACTAAGAAACTGAATGTGTAGTAATGGAAAAATATAAGGTGAAATGGGAGAAAAAATATTCCAGCTCTTGAAATGATGGTGAGCTGTGTGTATTGTGCTTGTAGGAGAGTCTGTGTAGATTCTGTGCTTGGTGTAAATTTCCTTTAGCTCACAACACACTGGATGTGAATGTTACCAAGCCCTGTAAGTATTTAGATTTTTGAAAGAGCAGCTTTACATATTTTTTTGGTTTCTTGTTAATCAGAAACTAATATGCTTGACTACATCACTGAAGGAGAAAATGCTGCAAGTTTTATTTTGCAGCATTTCTTGTTTCTAGCTTTTCAAGATACCTGTCATTGTTCTGAATGGTTTTTCTAAACTCTTTGGCAAATCAAAGCTACTGTAAAACTTCACTTTCTTGGAAGTTAAGAGCTTATTCTCAATGTGAGTTTGATGGGGGTTTGCTTGGTTTGGGGGTGGTTTTTTTGTTTTTTTAATTCCTTGTTATTAAGTATATATTTGGAAGAGCTCAAAGGATGTGACAGGTGTGGAAGTGGTAGCTTTACAACACAGTAAATGTGCTCTGTATTTCAGAGAGCTTACAGTGCACTTCAGCCATAAGCAGTGTATGTTGTGAAGATGAAAATCAGTTGAAAAATATCCTTCAGGCAGCTATTCTGAGGAGAGGTTTGAAGGAGGTAAGAATCCTGAGTGGCTGTGGAGGAAGGAGGCATCAGAGCTGTGTGGTGCACAGAACAGATTCCTAGAGAAAGCAGTTTGTTTGTGGAAACACTCTTCCTGTTTTGTTCATATTGTCTGACTCTCTTGGATCTGGAAAGTGAAACTAATTGTAATTGCCAAGCTGCAAAAATAACAGAAACATTGCAAGATAAATCTTAATCTTCCTGAACTCCCTTCCCAAACGTGCCCTCTGTTTGCCAGATACTTCAGCATTCCCTTCTCTGCTTGGCTTCAACCTCTTCTCTTCTCTTGAATGGTGCCCTGCTTTTGATAGTGGGCAAAAAATGAAACTAAGTGCAGCCAACAGCATTTGTTTTCCTTTCATACATTTTCTCCTGGACTAATCCTGTTATGCCCATTTGTTTGCATGTGATGTGATCAGATGATAAAGGACATGCAAAATTCCAAGCAGCTTTGACTCTGTTATGGACTTTCAACCTTGGAGTGAGGCTGTTGTGTCCAGATGCCTCTGCAGTTTGAATTGGCTTCAGGAGAACCCCTGGAATGGGGATTTTCATAGCAGGTTTCTGCAATGCCTTGTGCAAGCAAAAAGTGCTGGGAAAAGACACAAGTGCTTTTAAAAGCTTCTTCATTTTAATACTATGATGAGAGGCTTTCCCTGTGCTCAACATCATTATTAAAGTAATAATTGGGACTGTTTCTATTCAGAGGAAGGGTATGAAATGCCTACAGCCCTCCTATCACTGTGAGAAGAGGCAGAGGGAGTGGAAGAAATGAGAATAAATAAATTGACAATAAGTTATTTATTGACAATAAATTGATAATGTTTATAGATCACCTTTCATTGAAGAAATCCCCAAACTTTTCTACCATCATGTGCAGAAATAAATCTATTTAAAGGGCGCAGGGGCACATTTGAATGCAGATGTGGCTGCTGCTGAAAGCCTAATCCTGCCTGCACTGGAATTAAAGATGCTGAGAGCCTGCTGTGGAGTGGTGGGGTGTAAACAGTCTTCACTGAAATGTGTTGCTGCACAGGAGCAATACCTTATTTCTAGATTACCAAGGGAATCCAGGAGTTATTCACTTATTAGTGTATGTATATATATATTTATATATATATATTTATATTTTTATATATATATATATACACACACTTAGTTATTTATTAGTTATTTCTATTAAAAGCAAAGGCAAAGTGACCTTTCCCCACAGAGGTCCAAACAGTGACCAGACACTGCCATCCTTCAGAAGGTGTTTGGATTAATTTTTCTAGCACAGAACAGTTACCCAAACCAAGCTTATGAGAATAGAACAGTTCTGATAGCCAAAAACCTCAGTACTTCACTGTATTTTAGCAGGTCACCACAAATACTAGTGTGGTGCTTTTCCATCACTTGGAAATTATTTAACAGACTTTGTTAGTGCTCCAAAAGCTGAATTGCTTCGTTTTTTTCCTGGGCAAACATCAGTAGCATCATGTTTTCTGCACCTGCTCTGCCAGGAAGGCCCATGTGTGCACTTCACCAGATACTCTAGGATGTGATCTTACAACCTCTATTTGGACATTTTTGTTAGTTTTTTTTAGCAGTTTCCTTTTAGTTTCTGTTGGTGGAAATGGTCACACTGCATACATCACGATTTTACTCAGCTTCTTTGTGTCATCTAAGATAAGAAGGGAAATAGCTGGTGATCCTGTAATCACTGAAGATTATAACTGGCAATTAATTTTCCCTCCACGGCCAGATTTCTACCAGCAAATCCTCCATTCCTGGCCTGCAGCTCTGCCTTTGGTGCCTGCAGCCTGAAGCAATCTCTCATTGTGCCCACTGGATTTTGCTGAAAAGAAAATCTTTGGCCACCCAGCACCTCAAGATGTGAATATACAAGTGAACATCAGAACACTGTAGTGCAGAGTAGGCTGGGAGTGGTGAGTTTATTGGGTGAAATGGTAGTTTAGAGAGGTAGCTTTGAATAGGGCACTTACTGCATGATGGCAACATAATCTTTTTCTCTGCAGTTTTTCTCTTGTAAAATACAGGAGCTGAATTCCATCACATATTAATAATGTATGCAGTTTGGGTTTTAAAAAATCCATATATTTTTCTTTGTAACAAATGGAAGTAAACTTGGTGGTCCATTCTGAATTTTTCAGTGAAGTTCCATGGAAGAACTTCTATCTTGAATGTGGAAGAATTGCCTTAGGAGGTTGATGGCTTTGAATAAAACTCCTTGTGCAAAGCAAGCTTGAAGAAGGCATGACTGGGAGAGTAGGAAGGAGGTGAATACATCTTTACAGAAATACAGCATCCCAGCTCTGATGTGTTCATGAGGTGCTGGAAAAGATGGAAGGGGTTTGGAAAAAAAATCTACATTAATTTGAGGTCTGGATAATCAGCTTTAGAATGGAAGATTTAAGAAGCTCAATCTGTTTAGTTTATCAACAGACAGTAGAGGCCACCTGATAAGTCTCTAAGTCCTTAGGCTGGGTGAAGGTATCTGACAGTTAGATGGTTCTTTGTCAACTAGATTAAGGGGATTCTCTGGCTGAAAGCTGAAGCTAGATCAGTTCAGACTGGAAGTAAGGTGCAGTTTTCTAATGATACCATTAAACAGGAACAGCTTAGCAAGGGCTGTAGCAGACTCTGTTGCACAAATCATTACCTAAGGCCCTGGTGCTTTCCCAGGAAGCACCTGCTGCTTCAGCCAGCCAGAAAGTTTGGGTTTGAATAATGGCATGACATTCTTTGGCCTGTTTTAACATAGATGTTCTTTGCAGATCATAAGGAAGATTATAGTTCTTAATCCCTCTCTTCCCTAAATTTTTTAAATGCTTCCTTTGTTAGGAAAGTTCATGTGGAAGATGAAGTGACCAAAGCAAAAGGGCAGATCCTAGTGGGATGGGGGAGAAGTGACTGTCCTTGCAGAGAAAACAACACTTTCCATTCTCCCTTTATATTGTCCTCCTCACCAAAACCACCAGCATCCCTCCAGTTGTGGGTTCTGAGTGTAACTGAACCATTTATTGATGCTCTCAGAAGCACTGCAGCTACTCTGTGTCTTTGCAGTTCTCACTGAGCTGGGCTGAACTCCTTTGGCTGCACTTTGCAAAGCAAAGAACCTTTTTGAACATGTTTTTCCTGCTGCTGCTTCTTGCCCATGGCTTTACAAGGGCATGGCAGGTCAATCTGTGAGCAAGAGACTCTGAAATTCTAATGGACTGTGTGAGAACTCCTGGTTTTGCAGAAGAAATGGCAGGGTTGTGGTAGCAAAATGGACATGAGCGCTGGCATGCTGTAGTTTGTTCTGGTGTGAAACCCCTGGGCTGGAAGTGTCACCTTTGCTCTTGGTTGTGCCACAGCAAGGCCCATCACTGCTGATTTCAGCTTCTCTTCAGCTCAGGTGAGACATGTGGGGTGTGTGGGTTTAGAGGAAGCATCTAACCTGCTGCCAGTGCCCTGTCTGTGCACTCTGCTCACCCACCCCTGGTGGCACCAATGTCCTGGGAATTTCCTTGGCTTTTTGTGTCAGGGCCTGCCTGGCAGAAGGCAGGGCATCCTGACCCATGGGCTTCCATTTATGGCCATTATTTATAAGCCCTTCCTCTCTTCCCCACTCCCATTGCCCAGTGTCAAGGTGTGCTTCTGCAGGACAGCATGGCAGCAGTGCCT
>VYZU01083878.1:209982-232664 GCA_013401355.1 Ceyx cyanopectus | reverse complement strand
TTATTATTATTATTATTTTAAATTTATTATTATTATATATTTTTGCAAAGAACTATTGCCATGGGGGAATGCTTTATTCCTCATTTGTGTAGCATCTCTTCAGTGGTGGAACTTCAGCAGAGATGATTTTATTCACAATTCCATCAGTGGCTTTGCAACAAAGTTTGACATTTAGTAATGCTCCCTTTCCACAGAGGAATGAAAGTCCTTGTAAGGCTGTTGAAACATGCAGTTGTAAAGCACTTGTAAATGATCTTGGAATGTAAACAGTGATTGTGAGCTAGCTAGGAGTATGTTGTTTTAATAAGAATTGGGGCATGTTTTGATAATTAATTGGGCATGAATGATTGCTGGTGATATGATTGTATTACCATTTATTTTTTATTATTGCTTTGGTGTGGATTTTTGCTTGTTTGTTCTGGTTTTTCTGTTTGTTTTCACTTGTTTTCTTATTTTTCCTTCTTTGTCAAGGGGGGTTGTGATCTGTTTATTTCTGGTAGCTACCCTGTTTGTACTGAACCTAAATAACTGTGAATGACCAAGTGCCCAGCTCTGAACTGTCAGTGGTAGATGGTTGCAAGATTCTCTTTGATGAAACTAAATCTTCACTTTCTGTATGTGCAGATTTAGAATCTAGGGTTGAATCTTGTTTATTCCTGTGTTTTTCATGGAAATATTGCTGTGGAATTGAATAGCTGATGACTTTGATAGTGTTAGCTGTAAAATTCAGCTGGTGCATGAAATGGAAACTGCCTCCACTTAAGTGATAAAGGAATAGAATTGTAATTAGCAAGTTCTGATTTGTGTTTAGAAAGAATTTAGGATGATGCAGTCAGGAGGAAAAAAGCCAAAACCTCTCTCTTTTTTTATTCATTAACATAAAACTGTTTTGAGAAAATGCAGTATTACAGGATTTCTGATAGTTAAAATGAAACTGCAAGTACCCTTCAGTATGGCAAATACAGGCAATGAGTGATAAAGTTCTGAAGTAATACATCAGGCATTAAAGAAACTCATTAAATCAAATCAAATAAATAAAAGTAATGTAACCAGGCTGCCCTGACTGCATCCTGGTGACCTCCTCAGTATCTGCTTCCCCATAGGCAGTGATTTATACATTTTTATTTTTTTTTGTGCAGCTCTTGAAGGCTTTTCACACTGCAGAAACACGTTGCTCTAATCAAAACACAAAGAGTTCAGGTTTCTAAACTACAAAGGTTCTTGATTCTCTTAATGCTCACATTGAGACAAGTTTTAAAGTGTGGCCCTTTGGCTCTGTTAAGGTATCAAATGATGTAGTGCACTTGAGCTGGGATAATTAAAAGAACAAATACACTCTGAATCTTCTGCCTGTGACAGAGGGTTTGAAGATTCTTTGTGTTTTAACACTGTGAAAGAAAATGTGTTCTGAGCTTAAGAGTTTTCCTTTTGCAGAGGGTTTCTGCTGTTAATGCTGGAAACAAACTCTCATGGGCTGCTCACCCCTTCTGCTCTGATAGCTCAAGGACACCCCTTCTCTTGGAAAGTTATAAAAACATATATTATTTAATATATAAAACATATCCCAGAAACAGGAGGGTGTTTAATTGCAGAGGAGTTGGACAGATCATCTGCAGGAGCTTCAGGGAGTTGACAGGACCAGGAGGTGTCTCCTGCCATTCAGGTCGAGTTCAAAACTCCTGCCTGTCCCACAGGAGGTTCAGGAGGAGGGTGCTGAGCACTGGAGGGTTTGTGGCCATGCACCACATGAACCTGTTGCCCCAGTGCTGCCAAGACCAGGCAGGTCCCTTCCACAGCACATCCATCAGGATAGGTCAGCATCCCTTCCCCTGAGCCTCAGCATCTTCAGTTTGCTTCACATCCTCCACACAGAGCCTCTTGGAGGCTGTGCAAACAATTCTGGTGGCCAGATGTTCATGCAGGTGGCTGCTGTACCACATGTAGCCTGTTTGCTCTTTGGGGTTGGTTTGGTTTGGGGTTGGTTTGTTTGTGTGGGCTTGGTTTTGTTGGTTTTCTTTGGTTTGTTTGGTTTTTTTTTTTCCAGAAGCTGAATTTTGTTGATCTCTATCTGTTGGAAAAGTAGTAATACCAGTGGGGTTATTTTTCAGATGAAATGTTGTAATAGGAATCAGCTGCCACTTAAGCCTTTGTAATTACCACATAAATGTGCAGATGAGGTGTTAACATAGATTAAGAGATGCATAATAATGAATATACTTATTTTTCTGGTGTTATGCTTTTCATCAGTAAATTTGAAAGTGTTTAACTCAGAGTTAACATGTACATAATTCCTCCTCAGGTAGGAAAAGATACTGAGAAGTAAAAAAAAATGACTGAAGGCTTTCCCAGTAGATCAGGAAAGAAGGTAGAGCTTGACTCCTCCTTTGTTGGCCTGTGCAGAGCCCCCCAAGGGGCTGTCACTCTAAATGGGGTAAGGTTTGCTCCTTCTAGGAGTGTGGAGGAGAATTTTGTTGAGTGCTGGTGAAAAGATCTCTCACGTGGTCCCTGTCCCTGAATCTTGCTGACTTTTTATTGCTTTGTGATGCTGGAGTGCACCTTAAATGCAGGAGACAAGGCAGTGCAGTTGAGCTGCTCTGTGGCCTTTGTCTAGCCAAGGTGCTCTCCCTGCTGAAGCACCAGTGTGCCAGGGAAATGTCTCTAAAAAGATGTCTTGAAGTCATCTAGACCTGTTCCAGTGATCCTGAAGTTAGGTAAATCATAGAGGCAGACTTGAAGGAAATCAAAAACCTGGATTCTAACCACAGGAAGAATCAGTCTTCAAACAGAATTGGTTTGTCGATTGATTGATTTTATTGCTAGCTGTTCAGAGCTGGCACAGAGCTGTAATCCTGTGATGCTCTGCTCCAGCCCAGTGCTCAGAGCAGGATCATGCTGGCAGGGAGATTCCCTCCAAGCAAAGGTGACAGGCATCAGGCTGCAGCATGAGAAGTGTTGAGAGGTCTGCTCCTGTCACAGAGCTGTTGTGGGGGGAGATGAAGCTGGGAACAGCTGAAAGCATCACTTCTGGGGCTGTAGTAGTCATTTACTTAACTGCTTTTCCTCATTTTTTATCTTATCTTCCCATATTTTGAATCATTCATCCCCTAAAAGTCATTTTTTTTCTATTCAGGAAACAAACCAAAATGCTCCAAAGACAACTGAAGCTTAACCAGAACTCTGAGAATGGAATGAAACTGATGCTTTTTGCTGCTGCTGTTTGTTAAACAGTGAGGGTTAGATGGGTGCAGGTCAGAATACGATTTGTACAGCACTGAAATAGAGCAATAATAGGATTGAAGTAGTAAACTGCTGCTTTCTCTCATTAGAAGGCAAGAGCCCCTGTAACAGCTTTTCTTACATTGGTGTGTATGCATCTGAGTGACCAGCCAATGATTTCTATCATGAGCAGGCATTGGGCAGATAAATGCAGAAGGTTTGTTGCTGACAGTACAGGTACCACGTGTCTCCAGTGCTTTCCAGTCTCTTTTGCTTTCTCTTTCAGTTACTAGAAGGGCAGGTTTCTTAAACTCACTCTGGACAGTTTTTGAAATGCCTTTTTCTTAGGTATTTTTCTTTGGCATAGAGTGCTCTAGCTGAAAAAACCTTCAGAACTGGAATATCCTGGTATTTCAGAGGGGAAATGTTGAGTGTCTTTTGCCCATTCTTCAGTTACTAGATGCTCCTCAAGTTTCTTCAGGACTTGTGTTTATCTTGTATCCGCTGGCAGTGAATCTCAGGAGTGTCTTGGCAGCAGTTTGCTCCTCTGTAGGTGATTGCTTTAACTTCAGGGCTTTCTTTTAAGTCTTTAAATGGTGGTTTACCTGTAGTAAACTGTAACTAACTTAGTAGGATCCCTGGAAGAAGGAGAGGGAAGGCCTCTGAAGCTGGCATGGACTTATGTGTGGGATGCTCACAGGAAAGATTTGATGGACTCTTTAGTGACACACAGACTTGCACTGAGCCCTTTGAGACCATTCTCCTCCAAAGGTTGTGTCTCTGAGGTAAGAACACTCCCTGAGCTGTAGAGCCTCTGGGCATGGACTCCTGCAGTCCAGCAAAGCTGCTTTTACCCCCTGGAATTGGGAAGAGACTGCAGAGTGCTGCTTTGCCTCACTGGTCTGGTTGTGCTCCATGTGTGGAGCATATTGCTGTCCTGGGCAGTGTCTGTGGTGTGCAGGTGGGTGTCTGAGTCTCAGGGTGGCAGTTGCTGGGGTGTGTGCATGCTTCAGACAATACAGTGTTTGGCTGGCTGTACTTGCAAGGATAATTATTCCCTTGAGAGCAGAACTCTTTAACCAAGAGAGCTGTTTCCTGCAGTTGCATGGTAGTGGAACTAAAGAGTGTTCTCTTCAGGCTGCACAGTTATCCTTGCCTGCTTTAACTGTTTTGTCTGAGTGACCTTGGGGTGGAGTTTTTGTGATGTTCAGCCTTTAGGTAGCAGTTTTCTCATTCATATTTTTGGACCTTGTTAGTGATTAATGAACTTTTTCTTAGGTATTTTTCTTTGGCATAGAGTGCTCTAACTGAAAAAAAAAAAAGTGCATTTGAGCACTTCAAGCAGCACCAACAAGAGAAGAAAATCCATTTCATTTGGAATTGTGTGAAGGAAAAAGATGATCTTACTGCAAGTCAGTCTGCAAGGATTGAGAGATGAGGTGCATCAGAAGCAATATTTCTGGGGAGTGGTGCTGTCCTAGATGTTGGGAGGCAGTGCAGAAAAAGCCCAGAGAATTAGCCCAAGAACTGATTGTGTCCTTTTAGACAACAGTGCATTTCCATTTAACATCCAGCCCTTGATTCAGAATGAGGAGGCACCTTCCATCTTGGGCAAGAAGGAAGTTCTTGAATTAAAGGATGTTCTTGCCCTTGGCTTCTGTTGAAGGGAGAAGTGAAGTAAAAAAGATGTTTGGCAGTGGACTCCAGGAGTGGAATAAGCCCAGGCAATTATTAGGAAGAAAAAAGTAATGGACAGATGTTGGTGCATAGAAAATGCCCTCTTGATTTGTTCAGTCAAAGGTGATGCACACCTTGCTTGGGTCTGAAATAACAGGGATTCTCCTGATTTCTCTTTAAAAAAACAGTAACTTGATTGGAAAACTGTGCAAAACACTTTGAGAGGAGGAACTGGATTTGAGCCCTGTGTGTGTCCTGCTGGCTGAGCTGTGGAGTGTCAGGAAAACTGACTTTCCCCATCAGCACTGGATACTCTGGCAGCAGCCAGGGCACCCAAAACAACACCTGATGGTGTGAGAACAGCACATGGTTCTGCTCCTCCTGCACATGGACAACCAGACACGTAGCAGCTTGTGAAATGACATAGGTGAGATGAGGCATTTTCTTTTTCTCAGTGTTTTTTGCTCATTTACTCATCATTTTCTCAGCTAGAAAAACTTGGAGATTATACTTAGTTATTGTCTGAGAAATATTTTCCCAATGATGCCATCTTTTATTATAATGAAAGCTTAATCATACAATAATAATTTTGTGATTAAAGAGTTGGAAAGCTGTGAAAATACCATTTTTATAAGAATTTTTTAACCCTTAATATCATCTCTTCTTAAGTAAGTGGGATCTCAAAGAATGCATGCTCAAAGTTTTAGTTGACAATGTCAACCAAGTAGAATGTTTGCTGCAATTATTTAGACCCCTTGGAGATGAAAAGTAAAAAAACATCTTTACTAAGCCTTTGCAATGGCATCCCAGTTGTCACTTCCAAGACATGCTGGAGGTTCCTGGCTTGTTCTGTGCTCATCCTGAGCTCCTGGCTCAGTGAAGGGCCCCAGTGTGTGGACAGCCAGCCAGAGAACACTGAAGGCCTGCAGTCCAAACAGGCAGGGCAGACCAAGAGCAGGTTCTCCTCAGTTTAGAGATGGGACACTGAGGCACAGAAAAGTCTAATCAGGGTGATGGCAGAATGGTGCTGGGGAGCCAGGAATGGAGCCAGCTCTGCTGCCCAGTGGTGCTGCATTCAGCCCCAGGCTGTCCTGCAGGAGATGATGGAGCTGCACAGCCTGGCCCCTCAGTGCCACTTGTGTCTTGCTGAGTGTTGATGAAGAAAACACCAGTTGGAGGATTAAAGTCTGTTTAGTGAAGAAATAGGAGGCAGGAATTTTTTTTCACGTGTGGGATTTTTCTCCTGAGGATTGTTTTACTGCATAGATAACATATCTCTGGTAGTGTTCATTGACAAGGAAATGGAAGAAGAAAACCTTCAGCCCTTGTGGGATTTCATTGCTGAGACTGCAAATGATGGGCTTACTAAATTGAAGTGCTACAAAATAATTATATTTAAAGCATTTCTGTTTTGGTTTCTTGGTTTTGTTTTGTTTTTTTCTCCACACTCAGTAGCCCTTATTCAACATTTCCTTGAGAAGAAAAAACAAAGCCCAGAAAGATTTGAGAAGTTCTTCTCCTTTCAAACTTTATTTTTCAGATCACCTACTATTTAATAGCTTAGTACAAGGTTTTTGAAGCTATGGTTTTAGCAAGTGGGGAAAAATAAGGAAGAAACACTTTCATACTCAGCCTGACCCCCTGTGGGGCAGAGGTACTGTTGTCTGGTTTACAGATAGCTTATGAATTTATTTGGATTTCAGGTATTTATCTTGGCTAGTACAATGGAAAGCTTCACTAAGTCCATGTGGAAACTCTGTTGGTTTGTAATCAATTAAAAACAAGCCTACATCATCAGTAAAATTAAGTACTTAATGCTCAGAGTGACCCTGAGCATCATTGTGCTGAGATACAGAACTGGCTCCACTTGGTGCTGTCTGTCCTCTTACCTCTTCAGCCCCAGTCAGGAGGGACATTTATGGTGAACTAAGAACTAAATAAATTTCCCTGGTCACTGTGGCTTTTCTAGTAACCTCCCAAGAGCTCATTTTGCTCTCTGAGGCAGTGAGCTAGCAACTTGACTGAAATTGGAGCCAGTTCTTGCAGTAGATGTGGCTGCAGGTCCCCCTGCAGTGCTTGCCACTCTCCCATGTGAGACCAAGTATCCAGCTCACAGATTCCCCAGCAGGTTGGAGAGCTGAAGTCTTCCACACACAAATCAGGAGGTGGTGATAAGTTGCAGCTCTCCCCTAGATTCATGTCATGACAGCAAGATTGTACTTGGTGAGTATCTTCTGTTGCTGAAGCTGAAATGAAAGATGCCTGTTCTCAAGCTGTTCCCTTCTCTTTCAACTGCTGGGATCTGATCAGCATCCTCTGGACTGAGCTGGGATCTGATCACCATTGTCTGGACTGAGCTGGGATCTGATCACCATTGTCTGGACTGAGCTGGGATCTGATCACCATCCTCTGGACTGAGCTGGGATCTGATCACCATCCTCTGGACTGAGCTGGGATCTGATCACCATCCTCTGGACTGAGCTGGGATCTGATCACCATCCTCTGGACTGAGCTGGGATCTGATCACCATCCTCTGGACTGAGCTGGGATCTGATCACCATCCTCTGGACTGAGCTGGGATCTGATCACCATCCTCTGGACTGAGCTGGGATCTGATCACCATCCTCTGGACTGAGCTGGGATCTGATCACCATCCTCTGGACTGAGCTGGGATCTGATCACCATCCTCTGGACTGAGCTGGGATCTGATCACCATCCTCTGGACTGAGCTGGGATCTGATCACCATCCTCTGGACTGAGCTGGGATCTGATCACCATCCTCTGGACTGAGCTTTGCTGCTCTCCTGAAGGTAGCATCAAGTGGGGTCAGACCAAGTGTTGCCCACCAACCTCAGAAGAAAGAGATGAGCACCATAACAAAAGGGGTGGGGAAGCTTTACCACAACCCAGACATGACCAGAAGCAGCAGGCTGCTGTGCAGGGTGAAGTGCTCACTGTTCTTCCAGGTAAACCTGCCTCAGAGAGCAAGATTGAGGCAGCTCCTGGTCTGCTGGTGCATAACCTGCATCAAACCAGGCTAACTATAAGCCACAGTACCTTGCATATATGCAGTGTCCTGAAAGAACAGTTTTCTCTGTTGCCATATATTAGGTGTGTCTCCCATCTGGCAACCAGAATTGTCTCCTGCAGATTCCCAGGTTTTGCTTTGAAGGGCTTGAAGAGCCTTCTCTCCACTCCCTCAAACACCATTTGCCTGGTTGGCTGGGTTGGTGCCAGTCTTGGCAGTCTTAGAAATCACCTCTTTGGGAGGATGCCAGTGCAGCTGTAGAGGCAGGAGGAAGCCTCTCTTATCACAGATAAAAGGGAAGAGCTCACCTTCCCTGTCACCATTCTTAGCCAAACTCCCAGTACCAGGCTACCAAGTGAAATTCAGGGTATTTGAATGCACCCTTGGCTCTGGACAGACCAACTTCATTGGAATTCCAGGACTCTTAATGACTTGCACAAGTCCAGTATGCTTCCCTGAAACCCATAAATGTCTCAGGCTCCCAGGAGGGTTGTTCACTAATGAAGGCCAGCAATTCCAAGCTCTTGCCCTGCAGCAGTGATCAGCTGTTGGAATGCCCCAGGTAAAGCTGAGGGGGGATCCCAGGTGCCCTCTGCTCAGCCAGAGCACAGAGATGAAATACTGAGGGGAAAAATAATATATTTAAACAAGTATTTGATGTCTTCAGCACTGCAGGACCATTATTTTTGTGGTGTTTCCTCACCAGTTGAGTTTATCTGGGCATCAGAAAGCTCACCCATGTGGCACAAAACTAGCTACCAGCTGGAACTCTGTGAGCTACAGCAGTTAACTCAGAGCTGGTCCCTCCTCCAGTGTCAAGGTGTGCTCTCCTGCTGGAGGAGTCTCAGGGAGAAGATGCAGTGCAGTCCTCTGGCTGTGGCTAAAGGTCAGACATCTAATTCAGCAGAGCCATGCATCACTCTGAGCTGAAATCTGGCCCCATCATCCATGAAGGATACTACTTATGCTGACAGGTCTCATTTGCAGCCAGACTCCTCCTGATGCATGTTCCAGGGAGAAAGAATTGTTTTGTTGCTATATAGCACTTCATGGAGACTCTCTACAGAAGGTGCGTGATGTTCACTTTGAATTATGAGGGAAATTAAGATGATTTCCAGCCATTCCTCCCCTTCTGCCTGCCTGTGGGAAGTGGAGAAATCAGAAGTCTAAAGCAGAGTGATAATCCTGCTGCACATTCCCTGTCCTTTGTATGCACAAAGCCTTGCTCACTCTTCAGGGTTCTTGGTAGGGATGTGTGTGAGCAGCTAAGAGAAATTCACTGTTTCTGCAGGGTAGGAGTCTCCTGATAGGACTTCTTCCCAGTGCTTTCCATACTTGGAGTCTGGCCATGGTTGCACTCTTGTTCCCCACAAATGTGATGTCACCCCTGCTCCTGGGGACAGAGTGTGGAGGCTGGATCCTAGTTAAATTGTCTTTTACTATTTCTTTTCCCTTAATAATTCAGCTTTTGCTGCCATTTAATAATACTGTTGCTGTCCTGAAGATGTCCAGACAAAAGCAAGAAGAAATCTGTAGCTGCAGGTGATACATTTAATTGGACTGATTGTAGGTGATAGGGAAAAGAGAGAATTTGGGGGGTCTCATCTCCTTAAAGCCCCAAGCCCACGGCTAATTATTTACTTGTTGATTTAATTAAGGCTACTGTCTACACTTACAAGACTCTTCTAGCTTACTTTGAAACACAATTCCAATTTCTTCCTTGTCTTTTCCTCAACTTGATCCTTGAAGCAAGTAGTTTCACTCATATCTGGAAGGTTTGGGGTGTTTTGTTTTGTTTTCTCTCTGTCTTTGGACCTTATTATGTTTAACTGGTATCTGTTTTACTGCATAATGGGACTTTTCCAGTTGTTGCCTTTGTGCTATTGTAGAATAGCAGACTTTATAAGCAGTTGCTCTAGTTGCTGGAATATGTTGTTATATGTGCAGTGGGAGGCAGCTCAGGTTCATGAGGAGGATGCTCCTTGAGAGAATTTCCCTGGAGTGTAACCTGATAATTAAAGAGAAATATAGGAAGAGTTCTTTTTTTTGTAGCTCATAGTTTGACTCTATTGGAGTTGTTGCAGTTGCCTCCTGTTAGGAGATGTTATGATTGCACTTACCTAGTTAAAGCTAAATATTGTGTAATTGAATGAAGTCCAGTTCAATTACAAGCCTGTCACCCTGCTACACTGCATTTTGCCTTCCAGCCTTGGTCCACCCTCCAGCTTCTTCCATGGGGACTTGGAAGAGAAGGGTGCAGAGCATGGCCAAGCTCTTCTCTTTGCTCTGGCTGATCCTTTCCTGTCACTCCAGCCCTGGGCTATAGAGCTAAATGCAAATATTCACTAAATTTTATTAGGATTCTTTTATCAGCTTTAATCTTTGTATTTGCCTTATAGTTTAAATTAAATTAAAAAGAAAGTATTTCACTCATAACAACCCAACAGACCTCAGTGGTATAGAACTCTCTAAGTGTTCACTACTTTCTTAGTAGCATTGCCCACACTTCACATCAGAAATGAGGAGGCTGTTTAACTGGAGGACAGGCAGGAAAGTCAGTGAGTTTGGAACTGAAAAGTTCATCTGGCTGGTTACATTGCACAAAATAACTGAAAAGTGAAATGGTGCAGTGGGAACCTGATTTTAAAGATTAATCCAGGAACCTGAAGTGTTAGAAATGCAAAGAATTCTGTAAAAGGAGATGGTGTGTTCTGAATGCTTTATACATCCAAAGGAATCAGTTTTACTGCTGTCTTTAACCAAGAGAAGAAGGAACTTTAACCAAGTGCCTTTATTTCTACAAAGCTTTTGGAGCCAAGTGTCTTTTATTGCACAGGTACCTTGTGACAGATTCCAGCCTGAGCTAGGGAGGTGCTGCTGCTCCACAGTGGTTCTAACTGGGGCTCATCCTGCTGGCCCTCCTGCTCTCCAGGTCTCTGTCCTTCCCCTTGCTCACACTGGGGGCTCTGCAGTGGTGCAGCTTATGGAATGACACTGCCAGAAAACCTGCTCCTGTTCTGCCTTCTCCTGCCTCTTGTTCCTTTGCTCCTGGTTCAGAGTTGTCTTGAATTGGACTCGCTGTGTCATCAGTTCTCTAATGATACTGCCACAGGGGAGGAGCAGGAATATGAAGCTTGGAATCAAATGGCTGTGCCCAGAGCCTGACTCTGCCCAGTTGAAATTCCCCTGAACTGCAGTCTGACTTCTTACTGAAACAGANCTCATCTCAGTCCACTCCTTGCTCATTCCAACCATTGCCCCTTGGCCTTTCCCTGCAGGCCTTTGCAAACAGCCCCTCTCCAGGCTCTGGAGCAGCTCACTGCAGGCACTGGCAGGTGCTCTAAGGTCTCCCTGGAGCTTCTCTTCTCCAGGCTGAACAAGCCCAGCTCCCTGAGGCTGTGCTGGGAGCAGAGCTGTTCCAGCCCCTGAGCATCTCCGTGGCCTCCTCTCGTCCTGCTCCAGCAGCTCCATGGCCCTGCTGTGCTAATTCTGAGTGCTGGGCAGTGTCACAGCAGGATTTTTGCAGGAGAATAAGAAGCCTTTGCAAACACCAGAGTAGCTGAGCACTGCTCTGGTAACTCAGAGTTGGAGGCTGAACTTGAGCTGAGTGTTGTGTGGAGAGTGACAGAGGCTCCCTGAGCAGATGGCCTGTCCTCTGCCTGCTCCAGAAGGTGAGGGGCTGAGTGTCTCCTGTAGCTGGAAGTAGGTTTTTCAATGAGGAGTAACCTACATTATCTACCATCTTACCCTCTAGATACCTGAACATGTGAACAGCCAAGATTCCTGGGTGACATTGGCACACAGCACATGTTCCAGACCTGAGTCTGGGCCTTTCCCTTCCAGTGTTCCTGTGATGTTCCACGCAGTTCTGGTCCTGTGTTGCCAGGTTATTATAGACTGGGATGAAAAACAGCCTCCAGAAATCTCATAAAACTCTTCAGACTTTTGGAAAAAAAGGGTCCCATTTTCCCAGATTCCTTTCTTTTTGTTTGTTTGTTTTGGTGGTGTGTTTTGCTTTTATTTTCATATAGTGAGTTTAATACAAAATAATAATGTTAGTGATGTGTAGTTTACTTTAGAATACCTTCCAAACAGATTATTCTTACAGAGAATAGTATTAATTCACAGAATTTCTCTTGGTAATGCCTAATGATGAATTTTGGGGGGTTTCCTTTTTTGATGGGTCTTTGGGAATGGAAAGCACCAGCTCCAGCTTCAGTGTAGTCACCCAGTGCCTTGATAAGGCAGCGTGGTACAAAACCTTTCCATGTCACTGGGGTGGTGTTTCCTGTGCAAATGATAATTAATGAACAATTCCCAACATTCTTTGGGATTGCCAGTCCCCTCATGAGTGCTCTAACCTGGAAGGCAGGATGCCATTCCAAGTGACTGGGCTGCTCTAAGGGTGTCATCACCTTGGCTCTTCACCACACTGACTCTTATGGAGTCTGTTGGCTGTTTTCTCCCTGCATTCCTTATTTCTTCATCACAGTTGTGTTTCATTTCCTATTGCTGGTGTTGAAACGTCCCATATTTCTGTTTTCTTCTCATTAATTACTTGATTTTTAAATTATTTTTTTTTTCTTGCAAAATCTTCAGTTCCTTGTATTAACACCCAAAAGAACATCAGTCAGGACTTGGGACAGTTGTATTTGGCCCTATATTGTTGGTTCTGTCCTGAATATATTAATTTGACTTTTTCCTCAATTTCAGTTATATCAGCTATGACCTGCATTTGTCCATCAGAAAATAATGGGCTAGAGCATTACTTGGTGCTTCTGACCCATGATCTGAGCAGGGGCCTGGAGTAAATGCCAGCTAGTGATCTCTCAGCTCAAATGAGTGTGTGATGAACTGCCACTGTGACTGGCATTTTCAGGGGTAAAATGCAATTTATACTGGTTAACTAATTCCTGAGCAGCTTACAGGATTTTGTGTGAAAAGGGAAAACTAAAGGAGAAGTGTAGTTGGGGGAGAATAAATCTGGTGTTTCATGGCAAGATGAGACTGTGCTGTCTATGCAAGCACATTTCACTGCTGCCTCAGATGTGTCTGTACTGTTTCAGTTTCAGGTTTCACTTCACCATTCAGATCTCTGGTTTTTAAGCAGTCTCAGACAGAAAAGTGGCCTGGTGCACAGAAAGGTTTGCTGCCTTCCTCCATCTTTGAGCTGTGAACAGATTTGTCACTACTTTGGAACAACAAGGAAATATTCAGCAAATTTCTACCCACAGAGTTTTAAAATCTGTATCTCCAGGAGGTGGAGAAACCACATGGATTTTGTCTTGTCCATTGCCTTTTTTTTTTTTAAATTATCATTATTTTTTGCCTTTTTGTTAGTTCTAAAGCAGTGTGTCTCAAATAGTCTTTCCTTCTCCTCTGCTCCATCCCCTTCTCTGTCCTTACACATAAGTACCACTAATATTTTTCAAAGCAGGCTTTGTGTGTTTATTTAGTGGAGCAACAGATACAGAAGAGGATGATTAAAGGGTGCACAATTTCTAGCAAATGAGCATCATGAAAACTTTCATTTCCCTCACACTATTGTGAGGTCTTAATGTTTGGCAACCTGAACTCTGCAGTGGAAGAGTGTTTTAAATTCATCCTAGCTTGGGTTTGGATGTAAATGATTCTGAATTATATAATAATAGAGCAAGAACTTCATATAAGTCATCTGGTTTGTTACTAAAAATAATTCCTTTGTGTGTGTTCCTGGAGAAGATGGAAAGTGGTAGCTGACACCTGCATTTTAGTGTTTGTGCCACAATTTGCAGAAGCAACAATTTCTTTTGTTTCTATGGTATTTGTGGTTTTGAAGTACATTTTACCAATTTACAGAGAGGGAAGAACTCCTCAGGCTCTGGTAGAGATCCCTGGGCTGAGTCAGCCAGACCTTGGGCACCCTGTTTCCCTTTCCAGGAGACACAAGAAATCCCCTTTGCAGTCACTTCTGTCCCTCCCTGTCCTTGTGCTTAGGTAATTATTGCAGTGCTGTTTGATGGTCTCTCACCTTATTATTTATGATCTCCTGTCTTGTTCACTAGTCTTACCTTGCTCCATGAAGCCTTTCCTGAGCCAGCTTTGCAGAGAGCCTCTTTCTTCTCCAGAATGAACCTTTCCTGAGAAGCTTTATTGCTGTTGCTCCTGGCCCAGCAGGCAGGGGGATGTGATTGTAGCCTTTAGAAGAGAATTTTTTCTTTGGGGAACCTGTTGAGGATTTTTTTTGCCACGTTTGCAAGGTCTAGATTGGCTGTAACCTACTCAAAGAATGCTACCAGTGTCCAGAATAACCCTTCACTCCTAGTCACTTTGAGTAGGACATGGTAGCATTTAATTATTCCGATTAAAACATCTAGAGTGAAGTTATATTTTCTACTTTCTTTTTCATTCCAAGCTTTCCTTGCTTTATTCATAGTAAAATTCTCTGATGGGGATCGCATTTGTACTATTAGTGTGTCCCCAGTTGGAATTTCCAGGGAGACAGTATTGATGCTTTGTACAGCTTTAATTAGAGTCATTTCTCTGCCCTGTGTGATTACAAATCATGAGTTTAACCATGAGCACTGATTTGTGGCAATCCTGTTAACAGTGATAAACCAAGAGTGAGGGTTTTAAGGAATCCAGCCTGAGAGGCAGCATTTTGGCTGCTCTGATCCAGGGATAACCATTTATTTGTGACCTCTGATTCCTGTTTCTGATTTCCAGCCTGTGGCCTTGTGTCCTTGAGATTCTTGCATTGATTTAAGTGACTTTTGGCAGGCAGCTGATAATTCCAGTTCACACCAGAGGCTCATCTGGACACTTGGCACCTCCACTGGGCTATTCCAGGGCAGCTGCAAACCAGGAAAACATCCAGAGTGCTGCTTTGGGATGTCAATAGCTCTGCATCTGCACTGCCTGGGTGCTGTGTGTCTCCTGGCAGCATCCCTGTGTGTTCTCCTACATGTCTGTGCAGCTGCTGTGCACATCAGCTTCTGCCAGCTCAGCACCCTTGAGTGCAGTGTGCCAGGACAAGCTCACGAGTACCAGGACTCACTGACAGTGCCTGGTGAAAATGGAGATCTTTGTGACCCTGTGGGCTAACCTGGGTTCTTACTCCATCTCTCCTTGGCTAGATTTCTCCCATACTCAGACCTGCTGTGCTGTTGGAAGCTGCTCCCTGCAGCCAGACTTCATAAAAACACAGCCTGAGACCCAGCCAGACCTCCCAGGGCTCAGAGCTGGGTGCAGCTTGAGGGCAAGTTCACAGGGCTGAGAAGGTTCAGTGGGTTTCAGAAATGGAGAATGGGAAGGAGCTGGAACTGGTGTGTTTGTAAAGGGCAAAATCTGTTTGTTTCCATCAGGAGGTTGTCACGGGACCATTCAGACAGCAGGAAAAATGAGTGAAGTTGTTGAAATGCTTCAGTCACTTTGGTAACTGTCATTAAATGCATGTTTTTGAGATGAGACTGCCAAATTATACCTGGAAGAAATACTCCTTTCTGTGGAGTTTAATGGAAATGTTTAACTCTAATCAAAAATACCCTTTGCTAAGAACTGCGTGATTTTTAAGATCACTGACTTACCACTTTAAAACAAGAAATAGAACAAACAGGCCAGGTGTAGTAGGTGCTCAGGGCTTGCTTTTTGTTTCACCAGTGGGGAGGATTGAATGTAAACGGGCAGTTTTGGCTTCATCACCAGCATCCTGTGCTGACTCCACCATGAAATCATCAAAGGGGTTTATAGCTCACCCCTGCTGGGCTGTTAGACATGAGCTGAAAGAGCTGGTTGCATTTCTCTGGCACCAGAGCATTTAAAGGCTTGGTTAGTTCAGGGAGTCACAATCAGTTCACTTTGCCACTGCATTGGGTAGCCTGACATGAGCAGTAACAGACAGAGGGGTTTGGTTTTCAGGGGGTAAAGGAATGATCCACATATCAGACTGTGATTGTGTGTTGATGGTTTGTGCCCAAGAAATTTGAATGAGGCTCTTTGGAACTACTTGTGCTACTGCCTGAATTACATGGGTTTAAATCAGAGGAGATTTACACTGGATCTCAGGAAGAAGTTGTTTCCCTTGAGGGTGGTGACTCAGTGGCACAGGCTCCCCAGGGAGGTGGTTGAGGCCCCATCCCTGGAGCTGTTCCAGGGGAGGTTGGCCAAGGCTCTGAGCAGCCTGGGCTAGTTGAGGGTGTCCCTGCTCCCTGCAGGGGGGCTGCACTAGATGCCCTTTGGAGGCCCCTTCCAGCCCTAAACATTCTATGATTCCATGATCCTACAGCTGAGAGGTTTGGGGGGTTTCATGGACTGCCAATGTGCCAAGTCCTGCTGTCATGAGCAGGATGGTGCTGGCACAGTGGTGGAGGCCAGGGCAGAGTCACTGATAGAAGCAGGTCTGGGGCCAGAATGCTTTGGCTGGAACTAACAAAACAAGGTGCCCGTGAGCCACGTGTTGGAAGCTCCTGTTTCTAGGGGAATGTGGATGTTCAGTGTCTGGAGAATCAGGCTGTAGCTGGTGCCCATGGGTCACTGCTGTGTGTCCTTGGGGCCTCCTCTCATTTCTCCTGCTGCCCACAAGGCCCCGGGTCGGTGTTTCTCTGAGGCAGGACAGGACCCAGGTGATGCTCAGCACCCCAGAGTACTGCTGGGCACCTCGGGAAATGCAGCTGCCAGAGCCCAGCTTGCCAGGGTCACCAGTGCTCACCACAGGGTCACCAGTGCTCACCATGGGGTCACCAGTGCTCACCACGGGGTCACAGGTGCCCAGCAGGGTTACCAGAGCCCGGTGGGGTCACAGGTGCTCAGCACAGGGTTACTGGTGCTCAGCACAGGGTTACTGGTGCTCAGCACAGGGTTACTGGTGCTCAACTTGGGGTCACCAGTGCTCACTGTGAGGTTACCAGTGCTCAGCACAGCTGGTGCTTGGCATAGGGTTACTGGTGCTCGGTGCAGCCAGTGCTCACTGTGGGGTTACTGGTGCTCACTATGGGGTTACTGGTGCTCACCATGGGGTTACCAGTGCTCACCACAGGGTTACCAGTGCTCACTGTGGGGTTACTGGTGCTCACCACAGGGATACCGGTGCTCACTGTGGAGTTAACAGTGCTCACCACTGGGATACTGGTGCTTGGTGTGGGGCTACTGGTGCTTGGCAGGTTACCAGTACTCAGCATGGGGTTACTGGTGCTTGGTGCGGGGTTACCAGCACTCGGTGAGGGGTTACTGGTGCTCACCATGGGGTTACTGGTGCTCAGCATGGGGTTACTGGCACTCACCATGAGGTTACCAGTGCTCAGCACGGGATTACTTGTACTCAGTGCAGCTGGTGCTCACTGCAGGGTTACTGGTGCTCTCTGTGGGGTTACTGGTGCTCACCACGGGGTTACAGGTGCTCTCTGTGGGGTTACTGGTGCTCGATACAGGGATGCTGGTGCTCACTGTGGGGTTACTGGTGCTTGCCATGGGGATACAGGTGCTCTCTCTGGGGTTACAGGTGCTCACTGCAGCCAGTGCTCTCTGTGGGGTTACTGGTGCTCACTATGGGGTTACTGGCACTCCCTGTGGGGTTCCTGCTGCAGCAGCACCTTCCTCAGCACCACTGGGCCTGGTGCCCTGAGCACCCAAGGAAAAAGCAGCCGAGGCTGTGCCCACCAAGCCAGGCTGGATGGTGTCTGCTTGTCCTGAGCTTTAGCCATGCAGAACACAGCAAGTCCCTCCTGCACTGTTAGAGCTGCTGGGCCTGCAGTGGCACCTCAGGCCCCTTTCACTGGGCAAGGGCTGGGGAACATAGTGCACCCTGTGTTTGGGCTGGGAGGGACCCCTGCCTGTCACCCTGACTGCACCCATCTGACCTCACCCAGTTCCTCAGGCCATCCTGAGAATTGCCTCATTAACCAATTTGGTCTCTTCCCAGAGGATTTTTGTTGGGGAAACAATCAGCAGGGTGTTTGAAATTGAAGAGGTGTTTGAATCAGGAATTTCATGTCGTGATACCTGGTTCAAAAAGGGGCACTCCTGACTGTGTTAAGCTGCAGGATCCATGACCTTGGAAACAAGCTTTGAAGCAGGAGACTCTCTCCAGCAGTCTGCAGTCAAGCTTGGAACATTGCAGCAGGGAGCATGATGTGTGCACCCTGTTTTCTAAGGATCTTCAGGCAGAGATTTCAGAGACATGTTATTTTCCTGTCTCAACAGCTGACCAGTACAGAAATGCTTATTGCTCTGACTGGCAGTGAGTGTAAAGACAAAGCCATTGCTGCCTGTGTAGTGACTCACACTGAGGGCTGAGACTGCAGCATTAGCACAGGACCTGAAAACCCAGAAGAGAAAATGAAATCTCTGGAACACAGTGAGAAGCTCTTCTGGAGCAGTGTATAAATTAGCTTTGTAGAAATTAATATCACAGTAAAGGCCCTGCAGTATTTTCAATTTATTCTTTTTTTTTTTTTTTTTTTCTTCATCTCTATTTAAAGCCTAATTTCTAATTCTTGTATATATTTTTAACTTTCCCACAGATATGCACTTATTTGGCCATTATCCAGCTCATGATGATTTCTATCTTGTAGTGTGCAATATCTGCAATCAGGTAGTCAAGCCACAGGTTTTCCAGTCACACTGCGGTAAGTGAAATGTTTTCTTTCCTGAATTCCAGTGCCAAACAGTCTGGGGCTGCCATGAGTGGTTGTCTGATCCCCACACAGTGCAGGTGCTCTCCTCTGGTGGCCTTTCCCCAGAGAGCAGCAGAGATGCCTTTGAATCCACAACCCTTCCTGCAAGGGAAGCTAAGAGCTGTTGCAGCAGGTGGGCTTTTCCAGGCAAGCTCATTGTGCTCAATTAACCTCTTGCAACAACCAGCCTGGGTTAGTTAGCTGCTAGCCAGGCTGCAGCTCTTTGGCATGACCTTGGGTTGCCTTCTCAAGGCTGCAGGGTGTGATTCTGACCTGTGTTCACTAGCTGTTGGGTGTGATGGGTTGTTTTCTGATGGTACTGAAGCACAGGTTTATAGAGGTTTGGTTTATATTTACCATAGGATTTCTTTTGGACATCATTGGCCTGTTAAGTCACATTGCTAAGATTCTCTTGGAAAAAGTTTGAGAAGCTGCAGAAATGTGATGAGAACAGCAAGATGATGATTTTTATGTTGATTATTTATAAGCAGAGCTACTCCAGTTAGAAACTTTTGCTATTAACAAACAACTTTCAAATATGCCTGAAAAATTGCACCCCAGGGTCTGGTTTGTTTGTCATTTATCCAGTTGTTAGATCTCTGTTACCTGTGCAGTGGTTTGTGTCTGTGGTGTTTGGTTGGGGGTTTTTTGGTTTGTTCTTTTAAAGGATTGCAGAATGTGACTGGAATGGTTGGCTTTGCATAAGGTTTAATCAAATTCAGCTTAATCAAATTAATTTGAAGGTGATTGCATTATAATGAAAAGCATTGAGTACTGAGGTTGGAATCAATCAAATTTATTAAGAAAAAAAAAAAGACCCAGTACCATTTTCTTTGCCTACCTACAACTAACAAACTTCACCAATTCTGTGCCCCTTTCAGTCTTTTTGGCTGCAGAGGAACTCAGTAAGGGCAAAATGTTAGTGGGATGATCAGAAAACATCAACATCTATTTACTTTTAAAGAGATCTTCCCAAAATAGCTACCTTTGGTTTGTGTGGATGGACTAACAACCAGCCAGAAGCAACTGCATGTGTGGTGAAGGACTCACCCCTGCCTTTGGCCTCGAGTCCCCTGCCCTGGAGTCACTGGGAAAATGTGATTGTGGGACAGAACATTTCTGTCCAGTGAATAAGAGAAAGTCTGAGTGGTGGATGGTGGGTGAAGGGATTGCTCACTGAATGTGGGGACAGGTGTTGGTTCCAGTGGTTTCTGAAGCCATCCTGCTGTTTTCTCTGTTTCTTGCCCTTAGTCACACGTGGTTTCTTGCTGCCCAGCTTTAGGTGTTGTGTGATTCTTCCAGGGACAGAAAAGCTTCTCTGCACATGGGCATAGTGGGTGCCATAACCCTTGGCCTGGTGCATCAGTAAGAGCTCCATTAAAGACCCTGTGAACACCTTGCTGCCTCCCATCTCATCCCATCCCATCCCTGTTGGAGGGAACTTTCTGGCCTCTTTGGATGTAAGGAGCTGCCATCAGTGTTGGGATGTTGCCTGTGCACTGCAGAGGGGCCTTTTTCCCTTTTTCTCCTGCATTGCTCCATTATTCACACAGCTCCTTTTGCTTCCTCTCCATCCTGGCAGTCTTGTTACACTGCACAATTGAGCCTTGAGTTCTCAATTGCTTCATTTAAGAGCCTAAGGTCAATAAAGACTTTAAAGAATGAAAAGTTGACTGTATTGAAAGAAATGGAGAATACTGAAGAGAATTGACCAAAGGTGTTACCTCTTGAAGAGTGTTCTTCCTCTACTCAGGGAAGGTGCGCTGGGATGTTGCTGGAAGAAGAGCTTTAAATACACCATTTTGTTCTAAAGAAACAGTGAAGGTGATGTACTAAAACTGGATAAAAAAAGTTTTAGAGGGGAGAAGGTTTCTTGAAGGCTTTGATAATTATAGTAGGATGACTAGTAATTAAATAACCTGTTGTTTGTCATTCTGCATCACGTGGTGCTGGTGTCTGGTAACGTGTAGTTGAGCTGCACGTGGATGGTGTTAATTGATCTGTGGTTGCATTGGCTGGTGAGGAAACGAGAAAAGCCTTCCAGCAGAAAGCAGATACCTGAGTAATCTCTGTCTGGCTGTGTTATATCTGCAGTGCACTGAGAAGTGTCTGGAGAAGACTGAGACTTTGGTTCTGGCTCTCCTGGAGGTGACTTTTTTATTGTCAGTTTTGTTTGATCACTCACTGCACACAATCAGTTGATCAGATGGAATGAGTTTGAGCATGCAGCAGCACACCTGTAACTGCAGTGATGCTGAACATGCTTCTCTGAGGGCTTTCAGGCCATCATATTTACAATAAATTGCATTGGTTTACACATCTGGAACTGCAGCCTTCCAGTTGTAACAAAGGCAATGCACAGAGAAAGCAGCAGAAGTCACTGCTTTGCTTTCTGTCTCTGAAGGCTGCACTGTGGAGAGTTCTTGCTGCTGACAAGAACCTGTGGGCACCTGTCCCATCATCTCCTGCAGTGTCCTGTGGCTCATATCCCAGCTAAGCACCAGCCCATGCTCTCTCACTGAGGATTTAGGTCTGTGCAGACACACCTTGATGTTTTCAGCTTCCCTGAGTTGTTCCCTCAACAGGTCCTGGAGCAGCAGTGCAAGGCTCAGCTCAGCAAACATCTTTGTAGCAGCTGTTTGGATGCTACAGATGCCAGACTGCTGGCATTTGCCTTCCTCTGGAGGAGGGGCACAGCAGCTACTGTGGCATTGGGCCCTCATTTCAGCCACGTGGCAGCCATCCTCAGTGCCTCCTGGAAGCTTCTAGAGGGAGATGCTTTTATTTAGCTGTTAAGGAGTTGATTCCTGGAATGTCAAGCTGAAAAAAAGAGAAAAAACCTGGTTGTGGTTCAGGCTTTTCCCATGGGAGGTGATGCACCAGGCAACCTTAGCAGGAACTGGGGAGGTAGAAGATGAGAGACCTGGCTGGAGAGCCTTTGTGACAAATACTGTACAGCTCAGTGCTGCAGTGAGTAGATCTAGACTAATCAAGAAATTCTCAATTATTTTTCAGAGCAGTTTCACCTCCCTGTTCCTGTGGGGTAAACATTTGTACCCATTTGTGAGGATGAAACCATTCCTGTAGGTGTGGTGTAAGCCCATGGGGAGGGAGCTTTGCTGGCTGCTGGCTAAACATGGAAATCTCTTGAGGTCAGTCAGCATTATTATGCAGGTAGAAAATAGAAAAGAAATAGTGTGTAATAATGTCACCAACAGTGGAGCTGAAATAGCATTGCTTGATTCTGAAGCCACTTCTTAGGAGCAACTTGTTGCAGTGGTAAAATCTCTATTTTTTTAATGTGTGAACACATAGCTGCATTTCTTTCTGCATGAAGAAATCAGTCTCATGATGCTGCTTGCAGCATTTCTGAGTGGCCTTGGCAGGTGGGGAAGTTTGGTTGGGAGACTTTGTTCTCCAGTGGAGATACAGGGTGCTGCTGGGGACACAAAGCCAGGGGTGGTTTGTTATCTCTGAAGTGCCATCATGTTCTGGCTGTTGCTTGCCTGCTTGCCCCCAGTATATCTCTTTTTTTTTAGGAGGTTTTTAGGCTGGCAGTTGAGCTCTGTGCATCTGACTTCTGTTAGCTCCAGTTCTGTGACTGTTAGTTGGGAAGATGGGACCTGTACCCTCCCTCAGGAGGCATTTCCAGTTCCCCTTGGCCCTGGAGAGAGCAAAGCTTCATCTTCTTACACTGCATTGAGAGGCTGTTCTGCTGGCTGGGTTTGTTCTGGTTGGGTTTTTTAAGTGTTCCATGCAATAATAGGCTCAATATATTTATTTTTTTTTAAATTTATTATTATTATTGTTATTATTGTTATTATCATCTCATAGTCTTTTCCTGCTGGAAGGAGAACCTCTCCTAGAAGGCACCTCTGGCAGTGGAGAACAGCAGAGAGCTTGTCAAAACATCAGGATTTTTGGCTTTTTAGGAGGGAATAAATTAATGATGGGAAAGTGTTAGAAGTAAAGTTGGGGGAAAAATATTAATTAGTCAAACTAAATAAAGCATCTTGGTTAAATAAGATATATTATTACGTATCTTGGTTAAAGATATATTGCAATAAAGTGCAATATAACCATTATATAGAATATAATAAATATAATAAACA
>VYZU01083878.1:169673-202023 GCA_013401355.1 Ceyx cyanopectus | reverse complement strand
TGGTTAGTGAGAGGAGTATCGTGGTGCATCAAAAAAAAGAACATTGAAAAGCCTGGTGTTTGTCCTTGTGCTGCTAAACAATTTTGTTGACCTAGGGTTTTAATTCTTAATGGAAACTTGAGAGCAGTGGGGTCCTGTGGAAAGGATTCTGATCAGATTGGATGTGCACAGTGTGAAGGAACACCCCCTTTCTTTGGAATGTTTTTGAAGCAATCATTACTTCTCCACCTTCATAACCAATGTGCATCATGACCCTCTGTCATCACTCAGCCAGTCTGACCAGCTCAGGTCTAATTGTCCCTCTTTAAAGGCTCTCCCATGTCTTTGCTCTGTGTTTCTGCATCTTGCCCAACTCTCCTAAACCACTTCAGGAGGGAGGGAAGCAGTGGGGTGAGATGCTCCATTCCTTGCCTAACATTTGGATTGCCTTTGTGACCACTGCAGATCACTGAGATAATCATTTCATGGGCAGTTACCAAGACCAGTGACTCCTTACTGTGCAATAATGATTCACAGACCAGCACTTTTTATATTAAGATTGTTTTCTTCCTCCATGTCTCTCACTTCACATTTCTTTACATTGAATTTCACTTATTATTATACCATTCAGTAATGTTAGCTCTTTCTGCAGTCTGTTTTGTCTTTAGTATTCTAAGTAGTAATATAACAAAAATCTTGTTCTGTCACTAACCACCTTCTCTGGCTCTTTGTGGGATAAGCAGACCCTTGCTGCATGCCACTGAAATTCTTTCTTTGGGGACCTCTTTTCCTTGCCCTATAAGTAGTTTCTTAGCCTTCAGGTGGGGGTTGGAACCCTCCTTCCCATCTCAGCAGTTATCTTTCCTTCAAGAAACATGAAAACATTTCCCCAGCAGACTGGTTTCCCTTGTCCACATTCCCCCTGAGCCTTTCAGGACATTTCTGACTCCTCACAGTCTTCCACAAAGCTCCACCAAGACATGATAATTCTGTATATGCATCTGAACTTGGCTCCTTACAGCTCCTGGCTCTGCATCCACTGCAGAACTGCTGCTCCTGGCTTTTTTTTTCCATTCCCAGTGGGAGTGTTGCCTTCTGCTCCTCAGGTACAGGGTGTTTCCAGTGAGAGGCTCTGCTTGGTTGTTCACAGGGCATTCACTTCATCCCTGGCTTCTGGGGACCTCCTGGGTGAACACGGGAGCTCTGCCTCTGTCCAGCCACTTTGCAGCCTCCTCTGCTACTGCTGCAGGTGGAAGTGGGTGTCTCAGTCCTTGGAGCTTTGAGGCCTGAAGGTGATTTTTGTCAGGACTATGCAGATGTGTCTATGTGCATTTCTGTATATATAGAGTGGCTCATCAATCCATTGCACCCTGAATGTTATTTTAGCCTTAATTCTAGAACAAATAATAGGGAGAGGTTTATTGACACTTCTTGAAATTGGAAATAATGGGATTTTTTTTTTCCTTGTATCTTGCTGAAGAAGAAAACACCCAGGTTTTTCCACATGAAAGAAATGGCTTGAGGAACTAATTTTTTTCTCATTTTCTTAGCAAAATAAATGTCATGCCCATAGAGGTGAAGTGTTGGACTTGGCCTCAGGTAAAATCTTCCTTTTAGGTGACAGAGGAAATGAAAGTCTAGGTGTGTGATCTGGGATTTAGCTCTTTATTGTAGAGATGAGAGCAGTTCATGCCCAATGTGCATCCTGTTTTCCATTCTTCCCCAGTCTGAGGGGAGCTGAATCAAAGATCCTTAAGCAGGACACCCATCCCTGGCCCAGATCCCTCCTGCTCCATAAGCCTTCTCTGGGAATCAGTCAGATCAGAATGAGCCTGTCAGTGCCTTTAGACAGGGGCAAGACCAACAGGTCCCCAGCAGTGCTGCAGTGAGGAAGGTGCTCAGCAGGGTGAGGGGGTTTTTCAGTGAACTAGGAAGAGAGGCTGGCTGGGATATTTCACATCCAGCCCCTGTTATATTCATCTCTTTCACTCTGTTTTTATAAACTAGACAAAAAACCTACAAAACCTGGACCACCCTGGCTCTCAGACATGAGTAGCTTTGAGATCTCTGGGATACCTACTCAGTCATTCCTCAGTTTTGGAGTTCTTGGGAACAGACATTTGGGAAGATTTTACCTTACATAGGTCAAGTGAAGCCCCTGCCTGTGAATGCTCTGAGGTGTTTCCTCAACACTTTGTGCCAGTTTTATTCCCATGCTTTCCTGCCTTCCCATCACAGTTACCTCTTGGCTCTGGCAGAGAGCAAAGCTGAATTGGTGCTTGTGCCCTAGTCTGAGGATGCCCAGCCCCAGGGATCTCCAACCTGAGCATGGCCAATGTGCTCTCTGAGTGATGAAAAATCAAAATAAAAAGGCATATGTTGGCATTGCCATCAGGAGGAGGTGAAGTGCCTTTCTCCCTTGTGTTCTGGGGTCTGTCCCAGTGAAACCTGACAAGCTTCAATCCCTTCTGCTTGGCTTTCATGCATGTAAGGGGATTCCAGTTGCTCAGTAGCTCCTGTGCTAGGACAGTTTTATCTCCATGTGACCATTCTAGCCAGATAGTGTCACTGAGATGGAGTTCAGATCAGTGACAAATAGAGATTCATAGAGCTGGAGAGGATGGATGAAAACTCGGGCTGGGTGGATTCAGAGCAGCCCTGAGGAAGAATTTCTTCTTCTTCCCCAGGAGGGTGGGGAGAGCCTGGCCCAGGGTGCCCAGAGAGGTGGGGGCAGCCCCATCCTTGGCAGTTTCTCAGGCCAGGCTGGATGGGGCTCTGAGCAACCTGCTCTAGTGGGAGGTGTCCCTGCCATGGCAGGGGCTGGAACTGGAGCAGCTTTGGGGTCCCTTCAACCCAAACCATTCTGTGGTTCTGTGATTCTAGTGTCATGGTTTCAAAGAGAGATAAACAAATATGTTCCACCAAATGCTTAAAAATTCAGCCAACTTAGTGCAAGTCTTTGTTTTAACTATTAGTTATTGAGTTTTTACTCCATAGTTCCATTTTATGAAACAGAAAGATTTTTCTGGTTTTAAACTGCCTTGGTTTGGTATCATTTTAGTAGAATTCCCTTGTGTCTTTTCTAGGTTTACTTTTGTTTTGTAAATGAGATGTTTAATGTAGGTTGGATTTTTGTTTGTTTGTCAGTTTATTTCCCCCAAACACACACACAACAGAAAATAAACTACATCATAATTATTTTCTTCAATGCTTAAGAGCATCTATTGGATTGTTGTGACTGAGAGAGCCCTCTCATGCCAGCTGACTCTGGGCAGCAGAGTTGCATCGTATGGACTGTGAAGCAGGTACAACAGGTGATGCTTTTACATGTTTATGATCTAACAAAACTGTCAGCTCAGCTGTTCCAGCCCAGTACAGCCCAGCACAGCCTTCCTTCCCAGCCTGCCCTTCCTCTCCAGCTATTCCACTCAGATCTACACAAACTGCACTGGGAGGACCTTAGAGCACCTGCCAGTGCCTGCAGGGGCTCCAGGAAGGCTGCAGAGGGGCTGTTTCCAAGGGCCTGCAGTGAAAGGATGAGGGATAATGGGTTTAAATGAGAGCAGAGGAGATTGAGACTGGATCTCAGGAAGAAGTTCTTTCCCTTGAGGGTGGTGGCTCAGTGGCACAGGCTCCCCAGGGAGGTGGTTGAGGCCCCATCCCTGGAGCTATTGCAGGTGAGGTTGGCCAAGGCTCTGAGCAGCCTGAGCTAGTTGAGGGTGTCCCTGCTCCCTGCAGGGGGCTGCACTAGATGCCCTTTGGAGGCCCCTTCCAGCCCCAAATATTCTATGATTCTATTATATTGATATTATCTAATATACATAATCTATTGTGTATAAATAATATATTAATATGGTATATTTTAGTATATTATAAATAATCTTATTGGTATAATTTATATAATGTATATATAATATAATTTTAATATATTATATCATTTACATAATATATTACTAATATATATTATAGATGTTAATATATATATAGATATATAATTTTGTATATATATAAAAAAAATACTAGAGGAGGAAAAGCTGAGCAGGTTGTTGGATGCCTCAGGTTTCAGCACCCTGTAAGAGCATCTGCTTTAGCTCCCTGCACACTCTGGGAGTTCTCTGGCACCCCCCCAGCAGGCATCTTTGGAGAGCCTGTGAATGGTCATTTTCCCAGTTCTTCTGGAACTTCACCTCCTTAACTTCCAGCAACTTCTGCAGCTGGCTGCCTAATAAAAATAACTTGCATTCCTAGAAACATGAGATTGTACTGATGGCAAGAATGGCCAAACCATCTCCAAATGCAGTGTTTTGTGTCAGCTGATCTAAAGTCAGCACTGAACTGCAGTGCTTTCATTGATGGGGATCAGCCATTGACAGAGAGCTTCTCATGTGGCAATTTGCTTTTACAATTTGATTGCAGTTTATCTATTCTTCTATTGCCAAAGGGCTTCTTGGTGTCTTTTGTGATCTCCCATTCCTTAAGGTGTGGAATATTCTTAGAGTGTTTCAGGAAATGCAGAGGTGCAGATCAGCACTGACATCTTTGTGGCTGGCAGTGTTACAGTGCCTTTCATGCTGCTTTTGATGGGCAGCCTGTATTTGATTTATTCCATGGTGATTTACTAGTTTTAGCCTAGAGAAACTGCATTTTAATATAGAGCTTAGATTTAAAGTAGTGAGATTTTAAATTTTTTTAAAATTCTCAATTTAATTACAAAATGAGTTTTAATTAACTAAGAAAATATTGTGACTGATGTATTTCCAGTTTATCCTTTATTTGAAAACATTGGGGCAAATTAAAAATGCAGAATGTTTTTGTTTTAAAGTTTAGGTTCTAGAGAATTTTCAGTGACAGGATTACATTTTTTTCATTAAAGAAAAAATGATGTATTAGTCTCTCAAGTGAGGTGCTACTCTGCCAGGGTCTCCTGCCCCTCTGCTCTGCCCTGGTGAGAACTCATCTGCAGTGTTGTGTCCAGGGCTGGGCCCCTCAGCTCCAGCAGGACAGGGAACTGCTGGAGAGAGTCCAGAGCAGAGCCCAGAGCTGCTGGAGGGAGGGAAACAGCTCCCTGCTGAGGAGAGGCTGAGGAGCTGGAGCTGGAGCTGGGAGGAGACTGAGGGAGGAGCTGATGAATGGTTCTCAGTCTGCACAGGGGGAGTGTCAGGAGATGGAGCCAGGCTCTGCTCAGGGACACCCAGTGACAGGACAAGGGGCAGTGGCTGCAGCTGGGACACAGGAGGGTCCATAGAAATATGAGAAAAAACTTCTTCATGGTGAGGGTGGCAGAGGCTGGCAGGGGCTGCCCAGGGGGCTTGTGGAGTCTCCTGCTCTGGAGACATTCCAGCCCCACCTGGATCTGTTCCTGGGTGACTTGGTCTAGGTGCCCCTGCTCTGGCAGGGGGGTTGCACTGGATGATCTTCTAGGCCCCTTCCAACCCCTGACATTCTGTAATTCTGTGACTCTGGATTATGTTTTTCAAAATATGACAGTATGAAGATTTAGTTACTTCTTGTTTCCACAGTTGTCATGTCCTCTCTACTGTCTGGGGCCCATAGCTGAAAGGCAGCTGGCTTACCTAACCCCAGGTGGTGCAAGTCTCAGGAGGCCGATGGTAGACTGCTGCCACTTGCCAGGGCTGCCCAGAATAACATGGTTAGAAACAAGACAGGGCTCAGTGATGATTTCATAGAACCATAGAACTGTCTGGGTTGGAGGGAGCTGCAGAGCTCCCCCAGCCCAAGCCCTGCTGAGAGCAGGGCCATCTCAGCTAGAGCAGGGTGCTCAGAGCCTCCTCAGCCCACCTGCAATGTCTCCAGGGATGGGGCCTCCACCACCTCCCTGGGCACCCTGCTCCAGTGCCCACCCCTCTGCTGGGAAACAACTTCTGCCTTAGTTCTCATCTCCATCCACTCCTTGCTCATTGCAACCATTGCCCCTTGGCTTTTCCCTGCAGGCCTTTGCAAACAGCCCCTCTCCAGGCTCTGGAGCAGCTCCCTGCAGGCACTGGCAGGTGCTCTAAGGTCTCCCTGGAACCTTCTCTTCTCCAGGGAGACCTTAAAGCCTCATTCCAGTTTGGTGGGAACAACTATTGAGCCTCCAATTGACTTTTGGGAAGGTGGGTTGGAGGTTTAGGTGTGGGAGCAGCCCCAGGCCAGGGGGTGCAGTGTTGCTCTTCTCCAGCAAAGATGGATCCACAAGTGACAGCCACAACCCTTGTAAAAGAAGTAAGAACTTGTTTCAATAGCAGCAAAATCTTCAGCAGCTTTAAAAAGTTCCCTTCTCCCCAGGATGGTTTCTGTGTTGGTGACATCAGTGCCCTTTGGCAGCTCTGCTTGCTCTCACTGTGCCAGGGTGCTGCTCCTTGCACATCTAAAGGGCACCTGAATGAATCCCAGGGCACGTTGCTGCAGGGGGGGCAGAGCCCACTCACCCTTCCTACCCAGACCAGGGTCCTCCTCCTTACCTGCAGTGCTTCAGCTGCTCAGCTTGCCCTGTGCTGACACCACTCAGCTTGCTCTCAGCTAGAAGGGTGTTCACTGTCATTATTCAGGGGTTTGCACATTCCCCCCCTTTCTTTGCTTCATTTTCTGCTGCTTTCTGGAGCTGAGTGGCCCGTGAGGGTGGCAGGTGGATGCCAGGGATGGTGCAAGGGAGAGCAGGGAGAATGAGTGGTTCAGAGCAGCAGAGGGAACAGCAGAGCAAGTAATTATTAAATCAGCTCTGCCTGCCTTATCCAAACTACAATCTTAAAAGCATATCTTTTGAAAAGGACACCTGACCTTGAGGATGGATGATTGGCTGCCTGTAATCACCTTAAAGTGGTATTTTTCTGGGCTCTGCCTGTTGGGATTTGAGTATTTCTCTGGTAGTTGGTATCTTCAGACTGTTGGACTATCCAAGAATTGTTGTATTTTCCCGAAAAAGCAGGCTCAGCTCTAACAGCCCTGGAGGGGGATGTGTAGGGAGGGAGTTTCAATGTGTGGAATAATCCTGTTAATATTACTGTAATACATAGGAACTCTAGAAGGACAGCTCTAAAAGTCCACATATTCTTACTGAATAGGACTGAGGTAAAAGTGGTAAATTCTAGAAATTTATAATTAAATGGGGGGGAAACAGTTAGGACTCCGAACTGCACATCCAGAATATTGCCTTCTGCAGCCCTAAATTCAGGAGGGAGGATTGAGCAGATTAATAGAAGATTCTGAAAAAACTTTGTGAATTTTATTTACAATTGCTTTTATTGTGCATTGTCTGAGCAATTGTTTAGTGAGACTGCATGGATGTTACAGTTCTTCAAAGGCTGGGGTTCAGAATAAAAGAAAATTTTAGGTTTAAAACTTTATAGATATATCTTTTTGAGTCTTAAAAGTAGACTTTTTTAATATCCATTATGCATTTATAAACTATTCTGGCAGGCTGAAATGGTATGTGCAATTGCAGAGCAAATAATGGAAAATAACTGTGATGTGTAATTCAGGAATTAAAGATGTAGTAATAAAACCTGTGTGCCTTCCATGCATGCAGGTGACCTTGAAACATATTTGCTGCTGTGTGTTCAGATAAATCCATTCTTGGGCTATCTCCTGGAAGTTAGAGGTCCCTGTCAGCAGCAATTCAACCCTGGATTGACAGTTCCCATCAACTCCTGTGCTACCTGCAGTGTGTTTTTGCAGGCCTGTCAAAACATGCATCCCCACAGGACCTGCAGATGATGGCAATTTAATTTAGATCTAAATCACTGGGTCTAATGTGAGACTAAGAGACTAATTGGAATAAAACCTTTATTAGTAGTTGAATTAAGTCAACTACCAACTAGTACCTGGGATTGTGGAATCTCTCAGCCAAGCAGTGTCACCTTGGGGTGTTTGTGAAGGTGTGCACTGCACTCTGAATTTGCTCCTGTTTGCCCTAAGTGCTTAAAGGATTTCTTCCTTTGAGACCTTTTCCATGTGCTTAAAGGAACCTTTGAGACCTTTTCCATAAGGAAGCAGTATCTGTATGAGGACAAAAAGAATGAACTGTGGAAACCACAGCAGTGTTGCTCCTGTGAGAAATACTGGTTTTATATATTGTGCTTGTGTATCTGTTAGCTCTTTTATGTATCATTTAACAAGTAAATAGTCTTTAAAACTATTCAAAAGCTTTCAGAGCCCTAGAGCAATGGAAAAAAAGTTGTATGAGATAAGTACTGAAGGATCTGATTGAATCCCCAGCCCTGGGGGTGTTTCAGGGTGGTTTGGATGTGGGTTTGAGGGACATGGTTTAGGGGGGAAATCTCTAAAGTAGGGCTGATGGTTGGACTGGATGATCCCAACTCTATGATCTATGATCTGTTGTCTCCAAGAATTGCAGGTTTGAGTGTTGGAGGAGGACTGTTTAATGGTTTAACTGGTTTAATTCCAGTTGCCCTAGCAGCACATGAGCATGATGCTCTAGGGGTTCTGCTGAACTCCATCACACTGCTGAGGTGCCCTGTGTTTGACATGTTCATTTATAAGACAGTGAGAACAAGAGCTGGTTTTTCTGTGTTTGTACAACTCTAGCTCCACTTTGCAAAGACACTGTGCTCACTTCTGGGGCTCACCTTGCTTAGGCAGTTCAGATTCTAAGTTGTAGAGCAAGCAAACTGTTCAACTCAAAATGGAAACAAACATTTCTTCTTCATTTTTTGTTACAGTACTTTATTTTGAACAGGAGAAGCTTATCTCTAAGGAACCCCTAGGGATCATGACCAAGAAAGCAAAACCCTGTGCTAGGTATGAAATACCTACAGTCTGAAAAGATGATGTTTGTCCTGAGAAAGCCAGTGGTAGGTTGTCATTTCTTACACTGCTTGAAAGTGCTTCTCAGGTGCTACTTGCATACACAGTGACATCTGAATGGGCAACACCTTGGCCTGGATGAAGAATGAAAAGGGAAGTTGTTTGTATCTCCATATGGGAAGGATGGGGCAAAGCTCCTGCAAGGATTGACCACGAGCAGGTGAAAGGGGCTGGAGTGGCTGTTTCTTGCTTGAGATGTGGACAGCACTCTGCTACACGATGAGACAAGCAGAAAAAAGGGAGTATCTCAGGGCATGGATGTGTATCAGGCCTTCTAGCATGTCCAGAAAATAACAGTATGATGGATGTAGTAGTGAACTGTGCAGGATTGAGGCATCCCCAAGTTAAACTTTCTTGTCATTTCTGTCTCCACAAGGTTTAGCAAGAAGCCAGAAGGCCATGGCCTTTCTGGGGGAGCTGCTGTGGACATTTGGGAATGCTGATGCCTCAGTCTGCTCCCTAGGGGAGCACAAGCAGCAGTGGAGTGTCTGGCAAGCACCACTTGTTAGTCAGGGCTTTGTCCTCTTCCTCAGCTGGTGGATTGCTTTGGGAAGTCCTGTGATGCTCTCAGAGTGACAGGAGTTTCATTGGCCACAAACTGGCCTCAGAGTGCTTCTGAAAATACATCAGGTGCTCGATCTATTGGACTTGTTCAGTTAGGATGCTTGGAATTCATAGAAATCTGGATCCCTAGTCCCATCTTCTGGTAAATATGCTTTAGGTAAGGTACCTGCTGGTAGATTTTACCACCTGGCTGCTGAAATCTGCAGGTAAAACCAGTCCAGTGTTGGCTTTCCCACGTGCTCTGACTGGCACTTCTCTGACATCCCTGTGTCCTGTGGTGCTGAAACACCCATGGCACTGACACATAGGGAACCTGATGTGGGATGCAGAGTGAGATTAATACACAGTCACAGAAAAATCTGAGCTGCTTCATCCAGCTGCCACTCAGGTGAGTGTGTTGGGCTTGTGTTTCTCTGGCAGGTTAATCTTGTTGCCTGAAGTCTGTTCTGTTGTTTTTGCTGGTGCTGAATTGCTGAAGCTGTAGCCTTGTTTCTTAGGTGGGAAAAAAATCCCTGCATCTTGACCTACCTAGCAGTGTGAGGAAACAAGATTAATTTTGGCACTATTCTAGGCCCACACAGCTTTAGCAAGAAACTTGTGTGTACTCCCAGCAGATTGGACTCTTGTTTCTTTCTGCATTTTAAAGTTTTAGTCCCAGCACATGTTCCAGAGGAGGCAATCTGCAGGTACTGGGTGTACCAGTACCAGGTTCAGGTAGCTGAAGTGTGCCCGTGTCCAGTAGGAAAGCTCTGGGTATTTCCATTTTGGAACTCCTACTGGAAGTTCTGTGGGAATATTCTGATGAACAGGACACAGAAGTTGTTATAAACATATATAAGTTGTTGTGCTGCTGGACTATTGCTTTGCTTCTTTGTTTTTTCTTCTCCAAACCCAGCTCCATCAGTCCAAAACTAACTACAGAGATTAGGTATTTTCTTTGCAAGAGTCTTAAAAACACCCTGATATCCCAACTTTGTGCTGGCATCAGGCAAGGTAATGTCTGTATGCAGGCAGTGGTAAATAGGCAGTCTCAGTGGGTTTTATGTAGTGCTGCTGTTGGCTGAGCTGCAGTTATAGCCTGAAAACAGCAGGTTGCAGAGGAATCACCCTGAGCTGCTCCTTATTTCTTAGCCACTTAATTAAAGCCTGAGAGATGAGCAAAGAGAGTGATCCTTTACAAAAATACTCTCCCCCCCATATTACCTACAAGGAATTGCACTTCTCTTGGCTTCTTTTGTTCACCTTTTTACAGATTGGGGGTTCTGTGGCTAAAATTTCTGTATTGGTATTCTCAGCTAAAAACTAATTTACTGTGCACTGTTGCCTTTGTGAGATCGAGTGCAGAGCTTGTCTGTCATGGGCACAAACTGTCTCTGTTAGTCACACTGGGTAAAGAAAACCTTTTACAAGAAGTTATTTGTTAACATCAATGTTTGTGGTCTGCATCTCAACTGGAGCAGAGCTTTTCTGTTTCAGTAAGCATCTTGATATTGGAGATAAGCTCCCCTCAAACAGAAACTGAAAGCACTGGGTGTCACTTCCCTGCAGCAGTCAGTCAGGTGAGCTAGTGAGGGGTCACTTGAGAGCCCCAATATCTGAACACAGGAAACTGTCAATATCCTGGTTAATAGCAGCTTTTCTTTAAGGTGCAGTCTTGCTTTTCAAAAATGGGTTTTTATTTTCTGGCAGGGAGAGCATCATTTTGAATTTACTTCTCAGGGGTTGTTTATTTGGTTACTATGGATCCTCCCACACACACACACACAGATCCTGGTGTGTTGTTGCTACATGGAAGTCAACCCTTCCTTAGAACATACAAAATATCTTCTATTTATCCATGCAGTGACTTCCTGGCCACTCAAGTCCTTATAACATCTAAAATATATTCTATTTTATACATGTGGACCCACACAGTGACTTCCTGGCCACTCAAGTCCTTGTAACATCTAAAATAAATTCTATTTTACACACTCAGACCCACTCAAGAGCTGTCTCACGACCTTTCCCCCGTGGTGATGTGAGGCAGCAGGCACCAGTCTCTTTGCTGCAGCCTCACAGCCCCTGGACTCCCAGGATTGTGTTTTTTCCCCAGGCAGAAGCCCCAGACCCAGAGAGGCATGAGCAGTGCCAGGCAGAGTAGCAGGAACACCATGGGGTCCACAATGCAACCCACAGTTTCTTCCAGCTACTCAAACTTCTCACTTATTTGTCCTGTTATTTATTTACATGTTAACATTGCTTGCCTTTCAATTCTATGCCTATTATTTGTTTCTTTTCTGCTTATTTCTCCTTTCGTATTTTATTTGGTCCTTGGCTTTAGTGATTGCCTGTCCTGTGAGGGATGTTTACTTGCAGTGAGTACTTTGAAATCCCAGAAGCATTCGGGATTATTTTGCTTAGGCAAGCTCACGCCCCAAACAGATAAGCTGTTTTATTTTTTACTTCAAATTAAAATTTCAAATTAAATTTTTTAAAAAAAGAGAACTTCACAGGTTGTGCACGTTTAGAGATCTGTTGGCTACATTTCTGGGCTCTGTTTTGTGTCCAGTGCCTAATCCGAAAACATCTGTAAGAACCTTAGGTGGTGAGCTTGTGTTTGTCAGTGTGTCACGTTGCTGAACAGCCTGGATCCCAGCTCCTGGGGGTGACAGGGAAGGGTTTCTGGAGGGGGAAATGTTGAATTCCCAGTTACTGTGCGTGACTGGGTGGAGTTCAGGCAGTGCTGGAGTCGCAGAGCAGGGACGGAGCAGGGGACGGTGCTGGGGGCAGCTGAAGGGGTGCTGCTGCCTCCGGGGCTTCTCGAGTGTGATCACAGAGTGTCAGGGGTTGGAAGGGAGCTAGAAGATCATCCAGTGCAATCCCCCTGCCAGAGCAAGGGCACCTAGACCAAGTCACCCAGGAACAGATCGAGGTGGGGCTGGAATGTCTCCAGAGGAGCCTCCACAACCTCCCTGGGGAGCCAAGTGATAAGGAAACACGGTGTTCCCCATGGAAATCCCTTCGCTGTGCCGACCCCGAGCTTGTCTCTGGGCTTTCCCTGCTCGTCGCGGTGAACAGGGAGGGGAAGAGAGTGAAAATAAAAGAGAGAGATTCCCTCCCGGGAGCGTGCGGCAGGGAACGGCCGCGTAGTGACGGAGTTACCGTGCCCTGGAGGGGAGCTGCGGGTCCGGGAGGGGAACTGTGGGCCCAGGAGGAGAAGTGCGGGTCCAGGAGGGGGGAGCTGCGAGCCCGGGAGGGGGAGCTGCGGGTCTGGGAGGGAAACTGCGGGCCCGGGAGGGGGAGCTGCGAGCCCGCTCCGGCAGGCCCCGCTCGGTCAGCCCGGCTCCGGCAGCCCCGGCTCGGGCGGCTCCGCGGCCGAGTCTGTCAGGCGCCGTGCGGGTGCCGCTGCCCGCCCTTTGCCGCCGGGGTCCCCGTGTGAGTGCGGGGGGATCGGGCTGCGGTTGTTGCCACCGAGGACGGAGCGGCGTGAGAAGCGGGCGGCGGGAGGCTGCGGGACGCGAACGTGGCTGGAGAGAAACGTCCCCAGCTTCAGGCAGCTGGAGGAGTGCAGGGAGTGACATGAGTCCAGCGGGTGTCTGCGGCCCCAGCCGGCTCCACAGCTGCCGGGACGCGGAGCTGCGCCGGGGTTTCTGCTGGGCACGGGCAGGGAGAAGGGCAGTGGTAGGGACAGGGACTGGGACCGGGACAAGGGTAGGGGTAGGGGCAGGGACAGGGCCTGGGACAGGGGGAGGGGTAGGGGCAGGGACTGGGACAGGGACTGGGACAGGGACTTGGTCTGGGACAGGGACTGGGACTGGAACAGGGGCAGGGACAGGGACTGGAACAGGGGCAGGGACTCTCAGCACAACGAAGGCTCCTGAGGACTGAAG
Organism: Ceyx cyanopectus; assembly: GCA_013401355.1. NCBI lineage: Eukaryota > Metazoa > Chordata > Aves > Coraciiformes > Alcedinidae > Ceyx > Ceyx cyanopectus. The sequence goes on along the minus strand of VYZU01083878.1, from coordinate 188,788 downwards.
AAAGATCCCGTACAACTGGCCTGCTGGTTTGTGGTCATGTAAGTGAGCAAATCAAGCAGCTGGGGGGGGAGAGGAGAACAGTAGTTGGTTACTTTTAGAGTGTGACAAACAGACCCCATTAGGAGGTTTTCCTTGGAGCAGGAGGTGCCAATGCCGAGGCTTGAAGCGTAACCAGAACTTTGACCCTTCCTTGCTTCTCTGGGCTGTGATGGGTTTTCCCCCAGTTCTATCAGCAGGCTGTTGTGCAAATACAATCGCTCCCTTTGCTTACAGTGCTGGAATCCAATACAGCCTGTGATTTGGATTTTTATCTGCACAAATCTACACAAATTCCTGCCAAACTGTTGAACCCGGGAGCAGATGCTGAGCTCGGGCTGCAGCTGCTTCAGAAAGGTTGAAGAATAGGCAGGTAACCCAGACCCACAGGCAGGTAACTCAGACCCACATCACAAGTTATTGTGATTTTTCCCTTGTTCATAGTATGTATTTTGCATCCTGTGTTTTGCTCTGCCACGTGTATTTTCCACGTGACAGCGTGGTCAGAAAATAGTGTGAACTATTGTGGTTACATTCCTAATGGATAGTGCTTTAGAAAGGCATCATTCATAGTGGGTTCTGTTTGTTTTGATTTGATTTGATTAGTGACGTGACGATAGTAAAGCAGTTTAAACACAATGTGCCACTATAATGGGAAACTGCTGACTTGTGAATTAGCAGCTGTCAACTTTTTTATGGACTCTTTTATATATATTCCATAGATTTTAAATAAAGAACAAGGCAGTTGCTGAGTTTGCTTTGGAAGCTTTGATACAGTTCTAGACGTGCAAGTTTAAATTAAAAGGAAGTGAGTACTTTGATGATGCTGAATTATTCTTTAGATAGATCTGATTTCTCTCAGTGTGGATTTCTCAGGAAGGAGGGGTTACCTGCAAGCTTTAAGGGCTGTATATTACCAGGTTTAAAGTCAGCATTACTGCTTTACTCTGCTGTGCTGTGTATGAATTACAACTGAATTACTTGCTGTGTGCATATATTACAGCTTTCCTCTGTACTAATGAACTTTGAGGGAATAAATAGTAAAGTTCTGTATTTGTTATTTTTTAAATGCTATAACTATGAAATATAAGTGAGACTAGAACACTTTTATTAAGAGTTTTCAGGGGAAAAAAACAAACCTGCTTTATACCTGAAAGCAGTGCTGTCTGGTGGAGCTGGGACCTGTCTGTGAAATACTGTGGCTGTTAAATGAGCTCTGATTTCTGTAAAGCTGAGAATGTCCTGAGGTGTCTGACCAATATTGCTTGATATTTAACTAAAATACAACACCAGCATAGGATAATTTGTTCCAAACTCACTGTAACAGCTTTTGACAGGCAATTATGAAGGGAAGACAGAAGTCATCCCAGAGTAGCCCACGTCAGTACAAGAGTTAATCATGTTAGTTTGTGACTCTACACTGACATAGGATGATGACAAAGACAGAGGTCCTGACACAGGGTGAGTCAGGACTGGTGTGAAAGCAGGTTCATCCAGACTGTTCAGTGACTGCATCCAGGAGCTGACCTGGGACCTTACATACCCCTGTCCCTGCAGGACCAGAGCAGCCCACCCCAGCAAGTAGTAATGAAAATCTCAGGGATCCCTGTGCACAGTCTCTGCCCCTAGGCTGTGAGGCAGTGTATTCATCCCAGGTGGAAGCCAGAGGTGAGGCAGGAATGGCTTGGAAGAGAGGAAGAGCAGAAACAGCAATGGCTCCTCCATTGGAGCTGTTCAGCTGCAGCTCCAGTGCCAGCCCCAGTGCCAACCCCAGTTGCAACCCCAGTGACAGCCCTAGTGCCAGCCCCAGTGACAACCCCAGGGCCAACCCCATTGCCAGCCCTAGTGCTAGCCCCAGTGCCAGCCTCATTGCCAGCCCAGTGCCAGCCCCATTGCCAGCCTTAGTGCTAGCCCCAGTGCCAACCCCAGTTGCAACCCCAGTGCCAGCCCCATTGCCAGCCCTAGTGCTAGCCCCAGTGCCAGCCCCAGTTGCAACCCCAGTGCCAGCCTCAGTGCCAGCCCCAGTGCCAGCCCTAGTGCCAGCCCCAGTTGCAACCCCAGTGCCGGCCCCAGTGCCAGCCCCAGTGCCAACCCCAGTGCCAGCCCCAGTGCCAGGCCTAGTGCCAGCCTCAGTGCCAACCCCAGTGCCAGCCCTAGTGCCAGCCCCAGTGACAACCCCAGGGCCAACCCCAGTGCCAACCCCATTGCCAGCCTGAGCCCTTCAGCAGGGCAGTGAGGCAGAGCAGTTGTTTCACATTTACGGTCTTTCCTAGTTCGATGTGGTCTGGTGGAGGAGGAGGGAGAGATGACCTCATGTTGTTACAGTAAATAAGAGGTGAAATCTTTGAAAGCTTGTGTTGGTGTGAATGAGTGAGTGTCTAACACTCCTTTGCTCCCATTTGTTTATAGTAGTTGGGTCCTTTCCCTTTTAGTGCTTGTGCTGCTGTCCTTCTTGGTGTGTATTCCAAGATAAACATGAATAGGAGACCTGCAAATAACCAACCACACAGCAGAAGATGTGTTTTCTGCTTTTGTTTGCTCAGTGTTACACCTCCCAAAATACCCTAGTTCCTGATGCTGAAAATAAATGACATGTCCTAAGGTAAAACATTAAACAAAGACAGTGAAACTTGTCACTTCCACTGCTGTCACCTTTTAGGCAGTAGGTATCTAAAGGAGAAATAATAACTGCAACTGCCAGAGTTCTCTGGTAAGTAGCATCTATCATAGTGAATTTTGGTTTGGAAATGTGTTTTTTCTTCAGTTACTTGTTTTTCACACCACAGCAACCTGTAATGTCAAGGCATTTGGGACAAGGGAGAAGGAAGGGAGGTTGGAGATGAGGTTGTAAATGAAATTGCAGATTTAGGACCTGCAGATTTCCTCAAGTGTTGTAGTGAAGTTGTGATGGGTTCCTCTACCTTCTCTTATGCTTTCTGACTCTAGCTCTTGCTCTCATTTGCAACTACTTGAAGAGTCCTCTGCTACACAGTGTGCTCTTCAGTGTAAATAACCCTTTTTATCTCAGCTAGAGTAGGCAAATCCCAGGGTTGATAGCTCAGGCATGGTTAGTTTGGTTCACTTGTTAGCCACTGCTGGTTAAATCTGCTGTACTGTCTACTACCAATGGGCAGACTCAGCACAAAGCTTTGGAAAAGACTTGCTCTGTGATCCATTTGCCAAATGCAGAGTCTAGTTCCTCCTCTGTAATCAAGCTGGAGTCAGCTGATTATAGCTGAGATTTTTCCTGCCAGTATCCTGCTTGTTGTCCTTTCCCTGCCTCTTTGCTCAAGTGACTCCCATGCTGGGAAAAAAATAAACTGGAGTTTCAAACTCCTGCAGCTCAGAAGTACCTCTAGTTACCAGGATTTCTCTGCAGTGTGATGAGGAGGGGCCACTTCCAAAGTCCAGAGAGCATGGAGCCTCTCCTGGGCTTTGCTATCCCCTGACAGAGAAGGGTTGCAGCCTTTCAGCATGAACACAAGTAGTCTGATTCAGAGGAAGCAATTGGCAGGTAGGATTTTTAGATACACGTTGGAGTTTTTCCATTTCCTTCCCCATCTACTTCTTTATTTCCCTGTCAGTTGCACTTTTGGCAACGTGGCTGGGAAAACAGCTTCAGGCTGCCTGGTATTGTCTGTTGCAGTGGTTTTTCCTACAGCTAGGAAAGCACTTGCATTTTAAGTTTTCCCTTCTTGAGAATATCTGGTTTAAATGACAGTAAATCACCATCTGAAGTGATGTGGCAGTTCAGTGCCTTGCACAGAGAAGTCCCATGCTGGCTGGTGCCTGGCTCCTGCCTTGGCTGCCCCAGCTCCCCTCAGCCAGCTCAGCCTTGCTGCTGTGCCCAGTCCAGAAGCTTCTCAGGACCCAGAGCAGGGCCAGGCAATGGCATCAGCTGGAGCCTTTGCCATTTTGCCCAGTTCTCCTGTTTTGGCCCTGCAGAGCCAACCAGAGTGCCTCCCTTGCACCGTGTCTGCACCCAGCTGGCCCTGGAGGGGTAGGAACCTTTCCCTGAGCGGCACCTTGGCTGCTGAGCAGAGCTGGGGCTGATTGTTTCTGCATCTCTGGTACAGACAATCTGACCATGGATAATTGAGTGTTGACTACAAATAACCCACTTTGAAATCCTTGTCTTCAGATGGTTTTCTTTTCTTCCTGTGAGCTTCCATGCTTCTTCCCTTGTCATCATTCCTTGGCTGACCAAAGGCCACTCATCTCTGGACAGAGTACTGCTTGACCTTCCCACCTGAGTGCCATGGCACACCCAGCCTGGGTGAAGCCAGGTTCTAGCACTGTGAAAAGCCAGCTAAGCCCTGCTAGAAAATACCCTGATATGTTTTACCTGGGCTCTGCTTGACTTGGGTGGTTTAAATCCAAAATGACTGCTACAGGTAAAAGTGATTGCTTTGTGTGCACTCACAAGTTGGACTTGTAATGGTCTTGGTTTGTTTGCTCATTATCACTGCTTGCTATGTTAAAACTTGCAAGAATTGTTCTGAGGTGATCTATGCCTTGGTTAAATGACAGTGATTTTATTTGTATTTTTTTTCCCCAATGAGCTATATAAGTAATTACAGAAATAATTAGAGCACCTCATGGGAGAGACATCCCATGTCTGCAGCATTTCTTTTCTCACACAGTCCATGTGTGTGTCTGAGAAGCTGCCTGGAAAGCTGGAAGCACCTGCAGGCTGGGTGGTGGCTCCTCCAAGCAGCTGGGAGCAGGAGGAGGGAGAACTGGATGCAGAGCTGAGCTGTCCCAGCTGTGCCAACCCATGCACCTTGGCAGGAGGCAGTGCAGTGGAAATCACCTCTCTCTTTCCCCTGGGCCATTCCTGCCACCTTAGCTCCCCACAGAGGCAGCCGGGGGGGGTGATTGTGTCATTAAATGTGCAATGCCTTGATCTCAGCTGCACACTGGAGCTGCCTTGAGGAAATACCTTCTGACTCCCTGCAGCACCTCCACCCAAGCCTGAATCCCTGTGGCACTGACTGTAGAGCAGGTGGAAAACCCCTGTGAAAGGAGCCCTGGCAGAGCAGAGCACACCCAGTGGTAGGCAGACAGCTCTGAGACACTGAAAGCTGAACAGATAAAGCCTCTGTCCAGGCCAAGAGACTGGGAGTTCCCTGCAGAGCAGGATGATGAAGAGGTGCTCTCAGAGGCAGAGAAAGGAGTAGTTGTCACTTGGACTCTCAGAGCTTGATTTGGATCTGTTTCATTCATGTGGTCAGGTCTGAGTTCCTTTAGTCTTAACAGAAGTGATGAGTGATGCAAGTTAAAGTAGAAACCACCCTTTCAGCTCTCAAGTTGCATGTAAATATAGAATTAAAGAGATTTCTAAGGGAGAGGAACAGGTTAAAAATACCCTGCACACCCACTGCTGTATTTGGGCATGACTTTCAGTGTTTGCTCAGCTCTGCTGCCAGTTTGGGTTCTCATTTTTAAGACTATTCTATACAGTGAGGGAAAGATGAACAAGAATTATTGTTGTGCAGGAATTATTTTGCACATTCACTTTGGAGTCGTGTGTGAGGGGTTAGCAATTGTGGGTATTCCTGCAGCATTCAAAATAACAGATTTATTCCCTGTGCCAGATAACCTGCCTGAAAAGCAGAGTGAGCTGATCTCAAACACGGAAATGAGGGAATACTCTGCAGGGCTTGACAAAGCAAATTGAAACTTAAACATGAAATCATTCCATTTTCAAAGCAAAATGGTGACCTTAGCTGGGCAGGGCTGTTTGGGTAACTGGATTTTCCAAAGATGTCAGAATATTCCAAGGGAATTAATTTGAAGCCTGGGAATATTCATGAGGATTGGCAGACATAGAAAAGCAAGTAAAAAAATTAATGTATAAATTTTAACTTGTTTCCTAAAAGATTATAATTATTTGAATAATTACAGTGGTAGTAATGACAACAATAATAAGTAATTATAGCAATAATAACAACAACCACAAAGCTTATGTGATGATACCAATTTTGTCTAAGAATTTTTAACCCTTTGCCACTTTGGTTTCAAAAATACAAAGTTTCAACACTTGTGAAAATCAGCAATTAATTAATAAGAGACACCTTAATTAATGTGCCCCCAGAGAGTAGTATTTCATGTGCTGCCAGTTGTAGAGCAGAGGAGCAGAGGACTGTGGATATGGGTGAAATGGGTGATGAGGGGCTCAGGGGAACACAGATGGAGCAGATTTAGGGATAAACCCACAGATATTTAGAAGAATATTTTTCATTATCTCTCTGCTTATAAAACAGCTCATTAAGAAATATATTGTTTTACTAGCTGCTGGGTTGGGATCCCAAATAGCAGAGCTGAAAAAAACAGTAGTTTTAAACAATACATTATATAAAAGTTCTTGCAGAGCTGTTGTTCTGGGCTCATTTCAGTGAAGCTACTGATTTCACACAAGATTGTTTGAAGGAATGGTAAAATGAGCTGGTGAGCTGTTAAATTGATATTAAATAAAATCAAACTATGCGAAGAAGCTTATCAAGAACATGTCTCCTAAAAACTGTGGGTGTTTTCTTGGAGTGTTGAATTTTGCCAGCCTCACTAGTCCATCTCACCCCTCTGTGGCTCATCTCCCCTTACCTGTGGGAAGAAATGCTCTCACATCTGCTTGGAGCAAGTACAGCCTTGAAGAACTATCTCTTTCTTTAATAATTTATGATAGATGAGGGGAAACATCCAAGATTTATTGAGAGAGTAATGTCCATAACCTGCTTTTTTGTCATTATTTTGTAAATATCATTAGAGATGGAGATGCAGAGAAATATGTTGCCTGATAAGTAAATAAATAAAAGCATGTATGACCTTGAGTGTGGAGGAGCTTGGGCACAGCAGGGTGCTCTGGCAGGGGGGTTGCACTGGATGATCTTCTAGGTCCCTTCCAACCCCTGACACTGTGGTTCTGTGTCTCACTAGTTTCATGTGAGAGCAGCAGATGAGGATCCAGCAGCTTTGTTTTACATTTATTTTATTTGGAGCTATTTTCTCAGTTGGTTTTGTTTTTGGTGCTGGTGCTGGTTTCTGGGTGTTTATTGTTGTTTGGTTTGATTTTGGTTTGGTTTGGTTTTTTTCGTGTTGTGCTGGAATTCTGTTTGACCCTCTTTAGCTTTCTAGTGAAGAGGAATGGATGTGTTATGGGAAGTGCTGCGTGTGGCACTTCATGGAATTTGGCCATTTTTAATAATAATAAATCAATATTGGTTGATATTCCAGAGCTTATGTCTCCTGTCTTTTAAAATTACCCCTGCAAATGCCCAGTTACCCCAGAAATAAAAGAATTTTCAGGACAACAGCAGGTTTGTCCTACTGTGTTAAACACAAACACCTTTCTTTCCTGAATCAAGAAAGAAAATAATTCAGTTTCTTCCTCTAAATGCACACTTGTGCTTTGAATTTTGCACTTCGGTTCATTTCTTCAGTTACAAAAAAAAAAAGATTAAAATAAAAATAAATAAATACAGTGGAGTGGAGTGGAGTGGAGTAGAGGGGGGGGTTGAAACAGCCATTTTCAGCACTTGTTGTTCTTGGCACAGAAGCAGCTCTGGTGTCCAACTGGTGGGACCTGCAGGTTGGTGGTGCCAGCTGCGGTGCCCGGCGCCCGCTGCAGCAGCTCCTGTTCACCAGCCTAGATCCAGACCCAGTTGGCAGCCTCTCCTCTCTGTAAGTGGCTCCTTTTAGGTCTCTTCTGGCGGCAGGATGTTTTGGAGACAGCCAGAGGCTGGTTCCCGGCGCGGGTCGCGGCGCAGGCTGTTGCAGCACGCTGGCATTCCCAGCTCTCTGGCATTCCCAGCCTGGCACTGGGCTGGCACTGGTGGAGCTGTGGGCAGCTCAGGCTCAGGTGGGGGCTCGGGCTGGCACTGGCTGTCCCTTGGCAGTTCACAACAAGTCTCAAAGTGAAAGCAGCTGCAGCCTTTCCTCTGCGGCACGGGGCGGGCTGAGGCTTCTTCCCCCAGTGCCAGCTGGGCTGGGGACGGTTGGCTGGCACAAGCTGCTGAAGCTGCCCTGGCAGCTCTGAGCTGCAGTTTGCCAGTGGGACAGCCCAGTTGCTGTGTGCCCACTCTCACCTCCCGGGGCTCGTGACGTTGGTTCAGCCCGTGGCTGCAAAATGAAAGTGTTCTGAGGTGTTTGTGAGCTGCTGCAGGGGGGCACCTCCCAGCCTGCTTGGTCAGTTTGCTGCTGTTGGGCATTTCGGGGCACGTGGGGCTTGTTTTGCTGCCCGTTTGCAAGCTGGGAACTGGGAGCAGTGCAAGGTGGCAGGTCTCCCTCCCTGCTCACTGACATCTCAAGCACACATTGCTCAGCTGTGCCCAGTGAAGGGCTCTGACACTGAGCACCCCGAGGTGCTGTGAGCAGAAACCTGCCACTCGTACAAGGGGGGTACATGGAGTTGCCACAAGTCACTGCTCAATGCAGACTGTGATCTCTACTGGGACAGAATCATGTTGTGGATGAGGTACTGTGTTAGAGTGTCTCACTACAGCTTATACTAGTGTATCACACATGAGATATTAAGAGTATCTCATTATAGCTTATACTACTGTATTACAGATGAGATATTATATTAGAGTATCTCATTAGAGCCTATACTAGTGTATTACAGATGAGCTATATTAGAGTATCTCATTAGAGCTTCTACAAGATGAGATATTAGTATCTCACTAGAGCTTATACTAGTGTATCAGAGATGAGATATATTAGAATATCTCATTATAGCTTATACTAGTATTATAGCTGAGATTATATTAGAGTATCTCACTACAGCTTATACTAGTGTATCAGATGAGATATTATATTAGAATATCTCATTAGAGCCTATACTAGTGTATTACAGATGAGATATTAGAGTATCTCATTATAGCTTCTACAAGATGAGATATTATATTAGAGTGTCTCACTATAGCTTATTCTAGTGTATTATAGCTGAAATATTATAAATGGGGGCCAACAAACAGCATTCCTCCCGTGGTAGGGGCAGCCAGACAAATGAGATTGTGCTATTTTAAGTAAAAAAGCTGTGAACTCAAGGCTTGTGGTGAATAAAAGCTTAACAGGAGGCTTGCTATTTTGCTTATTTTATTTTGCTTATTAACAGCAAATAACTGTCTCGTCTGCCTGGGCTTTAGCAGCTGTATTTTGGTTGTATATCACAAGGTAACACTGGGTCTCCCATATATTTTGGGTCAAAATCAGAGTGGCTTTTGCATTAGGACCCTTGTGCAGAGGAAGTGGGATGGTGCTGAACACGAGTCATGTTTCACAATGATTGGTGCTGAGGAATTTCTAGTGTCTCTCCTCTGACAGTGCTACAGGGATTGTTTCATTTTGTTTTGTTTCTACTACATCTAATAAAAAAACCCCAGCAAAGCTGCAGTTCTGTGTTTCTGTACACTCAAGCTGACAGTCTTCTGTGTCTCACCAACAGAGAAACACTGAGCAAAAACTGTTCCCTCCATTTGATCAACTTTGAGTAGCACATATTGGATAAGAATAGCTGTAGGTGAGATACACTAAGAAATGGGGTTTGTTTGTAGTCCAGCATAGAGAGATCTGCAGCTTCAGGATCATATAAAGATCTTTTTGGGTGCAAAAACGACTGCATCCACCTGGAAACACGTGGTTGGTGTGTTTCACTGACAGCATATTTCCTGTTGGGTCATTGTCTGCAGGGTTTGCTGGGAGTTAAGGGAGTGCTTGATCTTGGGGGAGAGACTTGAGGCCACAGTTGCAGAGGAGACTTTCCACTCGGGAGGTGCTTTTGTCTCTTCCCCACATGCTGTGCTGGTGGCTCTGGAGCTCAAGTTGCCTCTCCCTTGCTTTGCTTTTTTGCTTATGATTAGGAGGAGATGTGGTGTTTCCTGCAAAACAGCTGCCAGTATTCCCTGGTGGGCTGTCAGAGAGCATCCAGAGGAACTGCAGATGCAGAGGCAGACCCAGAGGACTTGGCAGCTGCAGCAGAGTTGGGGGGAAAGGTAGGGGGTGCACTCAGGAGCACTGGGAATGGAGAGCTGAGGAGCATTGGAAATGGAGAGCAAGGGCATGGGAGACAAGCTCTGGAGATTCAGGGACTGGTAAGTCTCCAACAACATAAGGACTTCACATCTACAAACAGTTCAGATTTGGCTGAGAAAGTTGGACTGTCTCCATGTTTCCATAGGATGTGGAGAATCTCCTGGAATAGTTGGAGGTTGTTTGCAGTGCACGGTGTGTAGCCTTGGGCTTCCAGACTCTGCCAAGAAACAGAGAAAACACCAGATATTGATCTGAAATGGATTCTTTAGAAAGTGCAGTTAATTCAGTGAGTGTCCAACTTTCCTCAGGGATTAATGCCACTAATACACAAACTGTTTGACAGCACAAGTCACATGTTGCTTGTCACTTGCTGACAGCTGAGAGGTTGCAGGATTAGTGCCCTAAAGAGGATTGTAACTTTGTGTGCTCTCTGCTCTCACATTTGACAGCAGTGGGTATTTAGAAACAAAGCCAGGCTAGGTGTTGTTATTTATGTGGGGTGTAAACAACCTTTTGGAGGTATTTAAATGAGCCCTGCAGGTTCTGTTGGTATTCTGAAGACACCCAGAGCATTGCAGGCTTCAGCAGGAACCAAGCTGCATGCACAGCTGAGGTCAGGATCTTGGCAGTGATCCTGCTTTGGTAGTTCCCTCTCGTTTTTTTAAGGGCAAACATTTTGATTTGACTTGAGGGTCTTTGATTTCTAGTGACTGTGCCACTTCTGTATGTAAACAGAGCCACAGTCCCAGTTCACCCCCCTGGAAATGTTGACACAGATGGGTGGTTGTCTCCTGAACGTGGTAGTGTGTGACTGTCTAATTTTATAACAGCTATTTGATGTGCAAATGCCTTTTATTCACATAGTCACTTATTACATAGGCTGTGTGATGGGTTTATTGTGTGTAATGCCTTGTGTTATTTAAAATATGAAGCCCAGGAATGTTTTGCAGGCAGTTGTGAGCAGGCAGCTCAGCCTGGCAGAGGAGCACTGCCCCGTGGGGTCGAGCAGAGGGTTTGGAGCTGGCAGCCTCCTTGCTTTGTCAAATATTCCAGTATTTCTCTTTGAAACTCTTGCCACCCATCCTGATTCACTGCTGCACAGGTAGCAAGGAAGCAACAGGCAGCCTAGTGCTTCTTGAGAAGGAATATATTCCTACTGATAGATTATTGCTGTTATTCAGTTACTCATCTGGACATGCTCAGCTGTGGCTGGTGTCCCCACCATGGAGGTTTGGCTGTGAGGGTTGCATTTTATTATCACAGCAGTGCCTCTGCCACCATGGTCTATGTTGCAGTGAAAAATCCAAAGTTCTTGTTTTGCTTTGCTCTTGGGAATTAACCAATTGAAAGTTGTCTGGTGACAAACACTTGACTAAAAATCCAGTGTAAAGGGACTTAAAAATAAGTATCTATGGCATGACATAGATATAATTTTAGATGGCTAGTATCTTGAAAGTTGGTCTTTCTGAGAGATGATTTTTAATAACAGAGTAGTGTATTTCACATCCAAATATATGCAGAGGGATGATAGCAGAGACACCGTTTGCTAGAATGCAGCTGGTCTGGAGAAAACCAGGAGTTGGTGTGAAGACTGGAATAATTAATCCTGAATTTATATGGCTTGTGTATGGAAATTGGGGGGGAGGGGTTAAGTTTCACTTAGTTTTGTTGCTTACATAGCAGTTTCTTTTCATCAGTCCTCAATTAATGGGAAAATTACAAACTTTTATTAAGCTAATTTAAATGAAATAGTTGCTGAGAAGGTTGGTGAATCTTGAAACAAGAACAGTTATTTAACAAATAAAATAGTCATTGAATGGAACTCTGCATTTCAGGGGCAGAAGGGTATCTTACAAAGTTGTTGCCACAATGTGATTTGAAGTAAATGTAAATTAACTTCATTCTCCAAAGGACTTTTAAAGGCAGAGGCTGCACACTGAGGTGTGTGGTGGGCTCCAAACCAGCATTTGGAGGGATGAAAGGAGATACTTTCTGTATTTTTTTTTAAAAAAGATAAAACACTGGTTTGTTCTGCAGTTACAGGGGAATCTGGAGGGAATTTCAGCATTTGTAATTAAAACTGAATATGAAGATATGGAAGAGCTTGATCTTTAATAGACAATGCTTTTATTTAGTCACTGAAGGTAGAATAATAAGTTTGCAGCATTGAATTATTTCTTTAAGCACTTCTCTTTGTTCCTGAGGTAGTCTGCTGCAGATTAATCATGGATGAATCCTTCTGCTACTGGCAAGTTTTTACTTGTGAGGATGCCAGACAAATTGTCATGTTTTGATTCTCTGTGGGAAAAATTTTCTTAGCTATCCTGGAAACATCAGACTGGTGAGCAGAGGGTTAGTGATGGGAATAGAAACCCTTCCCCTGCAGCAGCAGGTCCCTCTGGCTTCCTGACCCTGCCCTTGGCTCACGGGTGATGCTGTGGGAGCACCCACGTGGATTCCAGCTCAGGCTGAAGGCATCAGACCAGAAGAAGCTGCTGGGTGTTGAAGGAGAAGCTCCAGCTTGCCCACAGCTCCCAGTCTCTCACTACTGTGTGATCACTGTGTCAACAAGAGGGGGACCTGGGTGGTCCCACCATGAGGTGCTGGGGTGGCTGCTGCTGGCTGGAAACTCCCCCCAGCCTGCCTGTGCCACCTCTGGGTGCTGCCCACAGGATGTGCCCACAGATGGGGGGCTTCAGGGTGAGCAGCAGCTCTGAGCAAGGCAGACAGCTGCTGTCCCTGGGAATACTGTAGCTGTGCCCCATTCGCAGCCCAAGGCTGTGTGTGCAGCACACTGTGGTCCTGAGGGGTGCTGAGCCCCTGAAGAGGTGTGTGATTGTGAAGGATGGCCAGGTACCTGTTGAAAATGAGCTTTTCATTTGACAAGAACAGGGATGGGGCATCTTAGACTGAAAATAACAGCAGTAATCAACACCAAGTCCAGCCAGTTTGAAGTCTGCCTGTCCTGAGGCCTGTTCTGAGGCCTCATCCAGGCCCTGCTTTTGGCAGTCCCGAGGAGCTCTCTGGCTGTGGTGCTGAGCACTTACCCAAGGGCCTGGCCTCCAGATGCAGTGTTTGCAGCTGGTCACCAACTTGCTGCTTTTTTTCACATGCCATTTGCTCTGTGTGCGGAAAAAAAAGCAGCTTTTGCCTTAGCAGAGATCAGCTCCACACTGTCTGGGGGCTGGGAGCAGCAGCCTTTTGCTACTGCTCAGTCTCCCTTGATTTCCCTGCAGATTCCCAGACAAGACAGTGAAAAGTAAACTGCCCAGTAGCTGGGCCACAAGATTTCTTCATAAACCAGGAGAGAAGCAACCTCCTGTCTGTGTCACTGAGTCATCTGAGCTGCTCTTACCTACTCCTCTCTTTCTTCCTGACATGAGAGCTGGGACACCTCGTGCACCTCACACAGATGCTGGTGGTTGCTTAGTGCTTAAAAAAACCAGTTTGAGATTTCTTGGTGACATTTGCTGGTGGAAATGAGAATTATTAGCATTTCTTTTACCTTTTTATTTACATTTTTCAAAGCACTTCACAGGGTTTATTTTGTTCAGTTGTCATTTGGTTTCATTACATGCACAACAGTAATGAGCTGGTGTTCTCTGAAGTGATGAAATCACTGTAGCTACCATAGTGAGGAACATTTCCTCCTCCCTGACTTCTTTTTTTTTCTCTAGCCTATGAAATGCTGTAAAGTTGATTCTTTTTCCATTACAGAACGAAGACACGGTTCAATGTGTAAACCTTCCCCTTCTCCAGCTTCTCCAGCCTGCAATTCCAGGACATCCTTAGTACAGATGAAACCCAAATCCTGTATCAGCGGCCATAACCCCGTCAGCAGCAACTCAAAGCCATTCAAAACGCCCAAAGACAATCTACTTACCTCCAGCAGCAAACAGCACACAGTCTTTCCTGCAAAAATCTCACGGGATAAACCATGGTAAGTACCCAAATCAGGTGCTGGAAGTATCAGTGTTGAAAAAATGGTAACTGTCTGTACCTGCATTTCACAATCATCCACAAAAATCCATATTTTCACCGTAGCAAAGTTTACAGTTTAAGCCTCTACATGTTCTAAGGGGTGGTTTTANATATAAAAAGAGGAAAAAGGTCTGGATTACTTTAGCGATGTTCCATCAAATATCTTCTCTTCTTAGATGCATATGCATATGGCAAGTGAGATATTAAGCCAGTTTGCCACCTTTAAGGTCCATCTTGCACTGCAGTATCAGCCCTTAAAACTGAGGCTTTGAAACAGCAGGATAATTTTTGCCAAGTTCTTAATATTAGTTTAACTGAAAACTTGTTGGTTATAGTAATTTATCTTAAACAGCAGCTGCTGTTGGAGTTCATTCTGTATTTTGAGGATGTTTGATGCCTTTTAAGAAGACAGAAGAAAATTCTGGCTGCAAAAGTCACTATTTTGGGGACATCTTACATCACGTACTGTGTTATATATACACATACAGGCTTGGAGACTGCCAGGACCATCCTCCTGTGACTGTGGTGATAGCAGCAGAGTTGCAAAAATGTAAATGAGAGTAGAAGTGGGTCACTGTTTCCTATCATAAGCAACTGTTTTGTCTTTAGCTCCCTGCAGAAGAGCTGCTTTGTGATTGGGTCACTAGGCCAGGACTCAGGCTCAGTTCTGGTGCTGCTGTGAACTCCATGGGCTCTCAGCCTCAGCTCTGTAAACTGGGACAGGAAGGCTTCTTAAGTTTTATCTACTTGCTGTGTAGAAAGGAAAGATCCTTTGTTTTTATATGGAATCTGTGCCATAAGGTGATGATTTTAGGTAGGGTTTCTGGACACAACTGCTGCAAAAATGCTCAATAACCTCACGCAAACCATTCACTCAGGAGACAAAACATAAACTCAGATTATCTTAATAGCTCATTTTTTCTGCCTGAAACATGCACTACTTGGTAAGATTCAAGGGAGCAGCTCTGCCTAGCTGTAGAATTTACCTGGTGCTGGAACAAACTTGGTCCAATTCTGTTCTTCCTATGAGGCAAAACCCACCATCTCCATAAGCATGGTGGACAGTTACTGTGTATAAGCCTGAAAATAAAAGTTCTGGGTGTTTAGATTAAACACACAGGTGAGACAGAGGCTATTCTAGCTCAGGCTTAGTTAAGGCCTCATTTAAAAAAATAAATAAATTTAAAAAGAAATATGTTATTGCTGAATAGTGACCTTTTCACTTGAATGCTGGGGAGGAATTTTATGTGGCAGAGGATTTAAAAAAAAAATCTAAATTTAAAGAAAATCAGAAAGCACTTCAGAATATTAACAGCACTGGCTATAAAGCTGTTTCATCCTAGTGCTGCAGACAGCAGCTTCATATCCCCATTTCAGCTCACTGACTGGATCTATAAACAATATTTTTCTGGCAGCAGATGGCATTCTGTCAGTCACTGAGAGCTGGAAGGGAACAAAATAGCCAAGCATTTCCACCAGTCCCTTTTCCCTTTGTTGGGAACATCCCAAACAGTGATGCTAACAAGGTAGATGTAGCTGTTGAAAACTGCTGAGCTGCTCTCAGCGCTTTGGCAGTGAAGGTGTCAGTAGTTGCACTTGTGAATTGCACAATTCTTCCATCCTGCTGGGAGATGCCACCGTGGGTTTGTTTACCAGTGGAGGAAGAATGAGGTAGGCAGAGAGCAGTTCAGATTTTGTAATCATCACCTAACAAATCACCAACAGGCTGAAGTGGACGTGAATGGAACTGCCTTTCAAAGCTTAGTATGATGGGCCTTGGATGACATGATCTGTTCAGCAACAGACTCAGTCTGGTGATGATCACAGGGGATAGAGCTGACAGCTCTTGCTGAGAAAGTGTTTGCTCCTGTTCCATTAGTGTATTTATCATTTTTACTTAGAATTATAGAAAATATTCATCAGGTCTGATTTTCTTAAAGGATAAATGTGTGCTGTTTTAAGATAATATCTTCCATTCATCTGTCATGCATAGCAAATGTCTTTCCAAAAGAAATACCCAATTGACACCAACAGATTTGTCTTAAAAATGCAAATAGAATTCATCAGTTATCCAAATGTGTTGTGATTTCTCATCCTCAGAAGCTTCAGTTATTCAGTGATTTTGTCTGTGATGTTGTAGTCTCATACCACAAATATTTACTTGACATAGGTTCTTCCAGACAGAAAATTAGCTCCATTCAGGAACTGTACCACTGGCAGTGATGGCTTTCCAGGCCTGCAATAACCTTTGTAGCAGTTGCCTGAGTCTTTCACACAGCATCTCTGTGGAATTTTAGCTGTTGAATTATTGTTTCAGTGCTGCCTCTGCACCAGCATGTGCAGAGAGGTGTCCTCACACCCAACTCCTCCACTGTTTAATCCAGCCTAGTCTTGGTTGAGCCATCCTCTTCAGCATTGCCTGAGTGGCTCTTGCTCTTCCTCACTGGCTGTGCTGCCCCAAGATGTGCTGCAGGGATTCACCTTGCTCCTCAGTGCTTTCAAAAGCAGGATCAGAATGAGCAGGTGAAAGAGATCCACAACCAGTTCACTTTTGAAGCCACTGTTTCAAACCTTCCCTTCTTGTAGCTGGAATGGGAAGGATTCTTGTGAACACATCATCCAGAAGTACCTGTTGGCTCCTGTATCTCTGGCTCAGCCTCCTGACTGAAGATGAGCCAGCAATGCCCAGGGGGCCAAGAAAGCCAAGGGCATCCTGGGCTGGCTCAACAGCAGTGTGAGCAGCAGCAGCAGGGAGGGGATTGGCCCCCTGTGCTCAGCACTGGGCAGGCCACAGAGGAGAGTTGTGTCCAGTTTGGGCACCTCAACCCGGAGGGATCTGGAGGGGCTGGAGCCAGTGCAGAGGAGGCAACAGAGCTGGGGAAGGGGCTGGGGAATAAATCTGAGCCAGTGAAGGAGCTGGGAGTGTTGAGTGTGAGGAAGAGGAGGCTGAGGGGAGCCCTCCTCACTCTCTGCAGCCCCTGCCAGGCCAGTGCAGAGAGGCTGGTGCTGGGCTCTGCTCACAGGGCATTAGTGCCAGAGCCAGAGGGGCTGGATTCAGCTGCTCCAGGGCAGGGGCAGCCTGGGCAGGAGGGAACAATTGGCACTGACAGAGCAGCCAGAGGCTGGCCCAGGCTGCCCAGGGAGGGGGGTGAGTCCCCAGCCCTGGGGGTGTTTCAGGGTGGGTGGATGAGGTCTTCAGGGATATGTCTTAGGGGTGAGTAGAGTTCAAGGTTGGACTGGATGACCTTGTAGGTCTTTTCCAACCTAGGCGATATATATATATATAAAAATATATGTAACTGGCAGCAGTTCTCTCCCTCACTGCTGACCTGCCCAGAGTTTGTCTCTCTGCTCCTTCCGAGTGCTGCCATCACCTGTGGCAATAACTTAAAATGTAATTTTTCAGAATATTTTGTAGTCAACTCTTAGTCTTTATTTCTTTGTGTTAGAAAATGTCATTATTCATGCTGAGGTTGAGAAAGTGAAGCTCAAGATTTAAGGATGTTCCTAATGCAGCATGGAATTGGAAACAAAATCCATCAGAGTTCACTTGGACCACATATTCTCCAATGAAATCACAAATACTTTGTTAGATCATGGAGCTAATCCCAGCAGTGTAGAACAGAGCAATGGTTTATGTTTTTAAATGTTTCTAAAATTCTTTTCTCACAACTTGGAAAAGAGTTCAGTGAGTGAGTGAGATTTCAGAGTGAGTGTAGTTATGAATGACAAAAAAAAAAACCAGAACAAACCAGCAAAAATACATAACATCAAGGAAAAATAGTGTTCAAAAGCCTTTTCAAAGGCATTTTCAAGCTCCTTAGTACAGAAAAGATATTGAATGTTTCTGTCATTCTTGCATTACTAGTAACTGCTTTACTATTTTACTTTTCTTCTGGTAGCTACTACTAGTATTAGAATTTCTTTGTTAAAAAAAGTGAACTTGTCTTTGCTGATACATTTTTTTCTCTGTTTGTGTATTTTTTTTGCCTGTATTCCTATTTTTTCCTTATTTTCACTGATTGGTGTGTGCCCATCCTCTGTCTTGATGTTCATCAGATGTTGTTCTTCTAGTTGTCCCTTTCAGCAATTGTCTTTAACAAATCTAAACCAGCTCTTCATCCAAAATTCTTTTAAAAATAGAGTAAATAAGATTTAAAACATTATTTTCTAACAATCTTTGTAAAGAAATCCTTAATTTTCACTCAAAAAAAATCAGTCTGGGAAAAGAACTGTCTTTAACCATCAAATATAAATATAAGCATTTGTGATTTTTATTTATTTTTTTTTTAATCATTAGTATTTATCTGTGGTCACTATTCCTGTGCAGTTCCCAGTTTGCTGCTTGGCTATTGATTCATCTTTGTGTTATCCTAAGATGAAACTAAAGAACTGAAGTTCCTTAATATTGAATGTAGTAACCACTAAAAAAGTGAAATCAGCATGATTTTGTTGCCCTTTTCTGGCCAATATATCTGCCTTAGGGCTTCAGGTTCTGAGTGTTACAAATCAGGTTATTTTTTTTCATATTTATTAACCACATTTTGCTACTGGACTCGAAAATCCACTTGACCATTTCATTCTGTATCTGTATTTTAATTGAGTCAGCTCTTACCAGCTGGGCATGAAGATTTGTTCTTATGTTTTTACATATTTTTTATATAGTAAAACTACTCAATCTAGAGTAAAAAAAAAGAAAATCTGTTCCAGAAAAGGTAACTGCCATCTGTTAACCAGCCAAATAATTAATTCCTACCCTGACACATTATCATTTTTGTCCATCATTTAATAAATTCAGAGCAGTTTAAAAGAGTAGAGGATCAAATTCTGTCTTTCATAGGTCTCTGTTGCATTTGTTGAAGTGTTTCATGCCTTTCTGCCTTTGTGTCTAAGTTATATTGCTCAGTTACTGGCCAGTGCTCTCTACATCTTCCTGCTCTTGGATTCTGACTGGCTGGCTGATCTTACTTGAGGTTCTATGGTTATGGAAGTTTTATATCATTTAATTCCAGCTCCAGAATCTGTTTTGGTGTCTAAATCTAGTTATTAGATGTATGTACACAGTGTTT
>VYZU01083878.1:146650-169580 GCA_013401355.1 Ceyx cyanopectus | reverse complement strand
GAGTGTGAGGAAGAGGAGGCTGAGGGGAGCCCTCCTCACTCTCTGCAGCCCCTGCCAGGCCAGTGCAGAGAGGCTGGTGCTGGGCTCTGCTCACAGGGCATTAGTGCCAGAGCCAGAGGGGCTGGATTCAGCTGCTCCAGGGCAGGGGCAGCCTGGGCAGGAGGGAACAATTGGCACTGACAGAGCAGCCAGAGGCTGGCCCAGGCTGCCCAGGGAGGGGGGTGAGTCCCCAGCCCTGGGGGTGTTTCAGGGTGGGTGGATGAGGTCTTCAGGGATATGTCTTAGGGGTGAGTAGAGTTCAAGGTTGGACTGGATGACCTTGTAGGTCTTTTCCAACCTAGGCGATATATATATATATAAAAATATATGTAACTGGCAGCAGTTCTCTCCCTCACTGCTGACCTGCCCAGAGTTTGTCTCTCTGCTCCTTCCGAGTGCTGCCATCACCTGTGGCAATAACTTAAAATGTAATTTTTCAGAATATTTTGTAGTCAACTCTTAGTCTTTATTTCTTTGTGTTAGAAAATGTCATTATTCATGCTGAGGTTGAGAAAGTGAAGCTCAAGATTTAAGGATGTTCCTAATGCAGCATGGAATTGGAAACAAAATCCATCAGAGTTCACTTGGACCACATATTCTCCAATGAAATCACAAATACTTTGTTAGATCATGGAGCTAATCCCAGCAGTGTAGAACAGAGCAATGGTTTATGTTTTTAAATGTTTCTAAAATTCTTTTCTCACAACTTGGAAAAGAGTTCAGTGAGTGAGTGAGATTTCAGAGTGAGTGTAGTTATGAATGACAAAAAAAAAAACCAGAACAAACCAGCAAAAATACATAACATCAAGGAAAAATAGTGTTCAAAAGCCTTTTCAAAGGCATTTTCAAGCTCCTTAGTACAGAAAAGATATTGAATGTTTCTGTCATTCTTGCATTACTAGTAACTGCTTTACTATTTTACTTTTCTTCTGGTAGCTACTACTAGTATTAGAATTTCTTTGTTAAAAAAAGTGAACTTGTCTTTGCTGATACATTTTTTTCTCTGTTTGTGTATTTTTTTTGCCTGTATTCCTATTTTTTCCTTATTTTCACTGATTGGTGTGTGCCCATCCTCTGTCTTGATGTTCATCAGATGTTGTTCTTCTAGTTGTCCCTTTCAGCAATTGTCTTTAACAAATCTAAACCAGCTCTTCATCCAAAATTCTTTTAAAAATAGAGTAAATAAGATTTAAAACATTATTTTCTAACAATCTTTGTAAAGAAATCCTTAATTTTCACTCAAAAAAAATCAGTCTGGGAAAAGAACTGTCTTTAACCATCAAATATAAATATAAGCATTTGTGATTTTTATTTATTTTTTTTTTAATCATTAGTATTTATCTGTGGTCACTATTCCTGTGCAGTTCCCAGTTTGCTGCTTGGCTATTGATTCATCTTTGTGTTATCCTAAGATGAAACTAAAGAACTGAAGTTCCTTAATATTGAATGTAGTAACCACTAAAAAAGTGAAATCAGCATGATTTTGTTGCCCTTTTCTGGCCAATATATCTGCCTTAGGGCTTCAGGTTCTGAGTGTTACAAATCAGGTTATTTTTTTTCATATTTATTAACCACATTTTGCTACTGGACTCGAAAATCCACTTGACCATTTCATTCTGTATCTGTATTTTAATTGAGTCAGCTCTTACCAGCTGGGCATGAAGATTTGTTCTTATGTTTTTACATATTTTTTATATAGTAAAACTACTCAATCTAGAGTAAAAAAAAAGAAAATCTGTTCCAGAAAAGGTAACTGCCATCTGTTAACCAGCCAAATAATTAATTCCTACCCTGACACATTATCATTTTTGTCCATCATTTAATAAATTCAGAGCAGTTTAAAAGAGTAGAGGATCAAATTCTGTCTTTCATAGGTCTCTGTTGCATTTGTTGAAGTGTTTCATGCCTTTCTGCCTTTGTGTCTAAGTTATATTGCTCAGTTACTGGCCAGTGCTCTCTACATCTTCCTGCTCTTGGATTCTGACTGGCTGGCTGATCTTACTTGAGGTTCTATGGTTATGGAAGTTTTATATCATTTAATTCCAGCTCCAGAATCTGTTTTGGTGTCTAAATCTAGTTATTAGATGTATGTACACAGTGTTTTTATCAATGTTCATATATTTTTTCATATTAAAATACCTTTAGAATGAAGATGATCAGAGTTCCAGTGCAGGAGAGTCTGCTGCAGCATCACACAGGGCACTTCTGCTCCTCACCTTCTGCAGCTGCAGAGAAACAGGTTTTAGAGTCCTAGAATATCAGGGTTGGAAGGGACCTTAAAGATCACCCAGTTCCACCCCTGCCATGGCAGGAACACCTCCCACCAGAGCAGGTTGCTCAGAGCCCCATCCAGCCTGGCCTGAGAAACTGCCAAGGATGGGGCTGCCCCCACCTCTCTGGGCACCCTGGGCCAGGCTCTCCCCACCCTGCTGGGGAAGAAGAAGAAATTCTTCCTCAGGGCTGCTCTGAATCCCCCCAGCTCGAGTTTGGATCCATCCCCTCCAGTCCTGGCACTGCCCCACAGCCTCCAAAGTCCCTCCCCAGCTTTCCTGCAGCCCCTGCAGATCCCCATTTCCCAGGGACTGGAATCACACGAGCCCTGACCAGGGGAGGCCCAGACTGGGCAGGGCTGTGCAGACAGACAGACAGAGGTTCCTGTCACTTGCCACTGGCACAGTGTGGGCCCTGGCTGGCATCCTGAAGTGCCCCATGCCAGCCTGCTGCTGAGTGTGCCCTGGTTGCATGGTGACTGTGTGCTTACCAGCCAGCAGAGGAGCAGAACAGCACTGCAGAGATGGTCAAGCAGCAGAGTTTGAGTACAGTTTGCTCAGGAGTCAGTTTGCTCAGGAGTCATTTCACACTCTATACATGAGCTGCATTTCCCCTTTTAAGCATAGGCATCAAGTTACAGCTTGAAAATCATCATGGATTGAAGAGTCCCTGAGTTAAAAGGAGTTTTTTCTGAGTGGAGCAGCCTCCTGTCACCTTTGTGCTGGGGTTACAGTTCCATTGCTTATCAGTTCTGTGCAGTTCAGAAGGAGAGATACTGCCAAGGAGACCCTCCTGCTTCTAGACCAGGAGTTTGCTTTACCCTGAAACATCATCATTGCATTTATTTCAGAAAAATGGTGTTTCTTTGGCTTCCTCAGTGTGGAATTATAGTCTGAAAATTCCAGTGTGTGCATTTTCTTGCAGGGTAGATACTCAGCTCTAGCACCAGACTCTGGGCAGTGCATGGGAGGAAGAAATTAAGACAGAAATATTTTCACTTGCAGCCTCCTGGGTTTAAAATTCTGAAAATTTGGGGGTTAAAATTAATATTTTTTTTAATTACTTTTTTTTTCCTGTGGGTTTATTTTCAATAGGGAGGTGTATATAGTTTATATATTATTGGTAGTCACAGGCATGCATTTTTGGAGTTGCTGGGTAGGTAAAGATCAGTTGTCATTGCTGGTTATTTCCTCATGCAGATAGGAGCCAGAAATGTTAACATGTTGGAAGTGAAAGTCACTTGCCTCAATCTTTTTCTGCTGCCAGATTGAGAAGCTGACATTTGTTAGTGTCACAAATATACTGTGGTGGTATTTAAGTGAGGAGAAGTTAGTTATTACAAACTTTATTCTGAAAAGAGCAAACTAAGCTAATAATTATATTGGGAATTTTGAAGTTACTAATATATTTTCTTTTCAAATTATTTTAGTCATGCTTAATTCATCAAGGATTTTAATACTTTTAAAGGGACTGCTGTTATGATATCTATTAAAATCTCTTTTCTCCTTGTTTCCAGAACTTGTAAGTCATTCAGCACACGAATTATTTTTGTGTTTATTTAAAAATACTAATATTATTAGCAAACTACTTCATTATCATGGTGGGTTTAGTAGAGCAGGCACATATCTGATAAGTGCTTGTGTTAAAGGTGAGACCATGTATGTAAGGGGGTATGTTTTGCTTAGTACCAAACTTAGTTTGTTTAGGAATAATTGGTGATTGGAGCCTAAAAAAATCTTTAAAAATGCAAATATAGGGTTTTCCTAATTATCTACATTGTCAGGTTTTAGAGATGGCTTTGTAATTATTTGATTGAACGAAAATAGGCGATAATGGTATAGAGTTTCCCATTTTAGTCTTGAAAATCCAGTGTCAAAATGTTTAACCCATGGCAGGGCACTGAAATGTGTGGTCCAGATAGCACAGCCTGATCAGTCTGCTTTGGTTTGGCAGTGTCCCTGTTCCAGTGGTCAGCCTAGAGAAAATTCCTAACCTAGTGAAGGCAGATGGTGCCAATGTGAAAATGAATTCTGCAACCACTACCACCATCACCTCCTCCTCAGCCTCTTCATCCACCTTGCCTGCTCCAGCTTTGGTGAAATCTGCTCTGACATCCAAGTCCGTGCCACCGTCGCCAGAAAAGATCCTGAATGGCAAAGGAATTGTGGTGCCAGCAATAGACAAGAAGCACCAAAATGGCACTAAAAGCAGCAACAAGCCTTACAAAAGACTTTCAGGTGAGTCCTGTGTGGTTCATCTTTCCATTCATGTTTTTATAGCTCAGAAATAATGTATTATATATATATATTATATTATATTANAAATAAATATAAATATAATATATTATAATATAATATATTGCTGGAGGCTGGTTTTGGTTTGGTTTTCATATTTACTCCTTTATTTTGTTGTTGTTGTGGGGTTTTTCCTGCAGCTTGCTGTCTGCATATATGAAAAAGCTTGCACCCTGTAAATATTTCACACGTGTGTAAGGTCTTTCCAAAGGATGTCAGTCTGTTCTGCTTGAAATCAGAGTGTTTAATGCATTTCTCAACTGATCAACAGGAAAATACAGATGTTTAAGGAAGTAAATTGATAAAATCAGCAAGGCAGGGAAGGCTTCCTCAAGCCGTGATGTAATTGGGGTCTGTTTACAACAAAACAAAACGTGCCTTGGTTGGGTGACTGCAGCACAGGCATTATCAAGTTGAACCTTAGATTCAAGTTTAAGATCCTGGGTTATCCACCAAGTTGTGATTTTTGTAAAGAATCTTTTGTTTTAATTACTAGAAAATTTTATAAAGATATGGGACATGCTGGGGAAATCTGAAGCCCTAATTCCCCTCCCCCCTGTGAGTCACACATGAGTGTTTGCAGTGTGGGGATCTCAGCTGTTCTTCAGGGGGTCTGGGGGGTGACATGGATGTGGGAGTGCCCTGGATGGGCTGGGGCAGGGCAGCACTGAGGGTGTAGGTCCCTGTGCTGCTCTGCCACCCCCTGGGAGGAAGAATCCTGCAGTGGGAGGTGACCCTGTGGGGCAGCCAGCGGGGAGTTTGGCCCCTAAAGCAGAAAACACATTTTTGTCCCGACTGAAAGGAAACCCAAGTGTTTTGAGGGATTTTTTTTTTCTTTTGTTGGGTTTTTTTTTAAGCAAAAGTAACTGAGTCAAGTTGAGAGCTTCAGAAGGGTCTGTTCATCAGCTGGCAGGGCTGTGGTTTGGGCAGGAGCCTCCTGTGGGCACTGAAAGGCTCATTTGGCTGCTGGCAGCACAACCCGCCTCGGGTCTGGCTCTGGCAGAAAGCTGGTTCACATGATTGCTAAATGTGCACTAGTGAGGAACCAAGCAGAAGTTGTACAAGATAAATGCTTTCATTTCCAGTTAATGAGCGTGCCCTATTATTTTTGACTGAATATCAGGTTTATTTTTTTCTCCTTTTCTGCAACTTGGCTGCTGGCCTGTGGTGCTGCTACCTTGGCTGGAGTCCAGGGCAGTGTGAGGTGTTTGCTGGGGCTCTGTGGGGTATGGAACAGAGCCATCCCCTTCCAGCACTCAGTGCACTCACTGCTTTCCTGACTGCTTAAAGGTGGCACATCACAAAACACAACTGTTGTTCATTTCTGGCTTTCCACAGAAAGAGAAAGTCTTAGGAGCAAGCTGATTAGGCTTTTAAACCTTTCATTTGCTCTGAGCCAATTTGTTACCCTAATTAAAAATATCTGCATTTTGCCATTAATTTAGAATACTGGTTCCTTTTAACCTATGACTTTCTTTAATGGTTTAGATGCTTAATTTAGTTAATCAATTCTGAATTCCTTCTTGAGCAATTGAAACTGGTAGTGTATGAGACACTTCTTTTCCTCATATCACCAGGTACCACCACAGGGTGGTTGTGGGTGAAACTTGTATCTATTTTTATACGTTTTTGTGGTTATTTTTGTGTTTTGTGCTCACAAAGGAGAATTGTTTCTGGGGAGCCTTCCTTCAGCATGCTTGCTTTGTGTGTGGAGGGGACTCCATCACTGTCTCTAAGCTGTCACTTGAAGTGTCCCCTGGGCTGGGGAACGTTACACTGGTGGCAGTTTGTGCCCAGGACTGAGCACTGATTGGCATCAGTTTACTTCTAATAGTTACCAAATCCACAGAATTTATACTTCTTTTAAAGCTCCTGTATCATGACCAGATGGAGACTGTGCAGTTTTGGTTCTACTGCCTTGTGTTGATGCAGCAACACAGTCATGTAGGGATGATGCAAACAGGGTGAGTCCTGAGGGCACTGCAGATTAATTGCCTGGGAGTGTGTGTCACTGTGATGGATTCCTCTCCATTACCATACAGGATTGTGCACAGGCTGAGAAAAAGATCTTGGAAGGTCAATGAGATGATTATTTTAGATATTCTGTAACTATAATTCATTTCACATGAAAAGGAGACAGTGGCTAGGGGATTTAGGTTTCCTCAGTCTGCTCTTCATTCTTGAAGCTCCTGGCCAGTTCACATCCATTCTCCCCCTGTGTTAGTGACCTTCACCCTCACACCAGCTCCTTCACTGTGGCTGAAGTTTGGTGTTTTTCTTTGCTGAGAGCTGGTGGTTGGTTTGGTGATGAATGAACCTGCCTTCTTTTCAGGAGCACTGTTGTCAGTGAGAGGGGAAACAGCCTGTGGAACCACACAAGACCAGACTATGGGTTGATACTCCACAGTAGCAAATCTTCCTTTGTTCTTGTTCTCTTTGGGTGAAGTTAAAAGCTGCAGATGCCCAGTTGTGCCCAGTTTACAGGAGCTGGGGACAATTTACCCTTCCTCTCTTTAGGTGAGGTTATAATGAACACTCTTTACTTCATCAGCTGAACATGAAGCAGTTGAATCCATCCTGGGGAAACAGCTCTCTGAAGCTGGGCCTGTGCACAGGAGTTCAGGAGTTCCCACAGTTCTACACTAGGTAGCCAGAGGCTGCATTTCCTTGCTGAGAAGGTGATCATCTCCATTTAATGTGTTGCCCAAACCAGGCTCATCCACAGCTGGCAGTTGGATGTTCATGATCTCTCTGGGACAGCCACACACACTTCAGCCAGGAGAATGTTTCCCTGCTTGGTGTTCTCTGTTCCTTGGGCAAAGCAGAGTTGGTCTATTGTGAGGTATATGGCAGAGGCTTCCGCTTTTCTGTCTATAGTTCCCTGTGTTAATTTGACCTCTGTGTGTTTTCCTAATAACTGCCTTTGCTATCATCAGCCCTGCAAGCCGTGCTTAGCTGGGACACTTGCTGACAAGGATGAGCAGAGGCTGGAGCAGCTCCTGTGAGGACAGGCTGAGAGAGTTGGGGGTGTTGAGGCTGGGGAAGAGAAGGCTCCAGGGAAAGCTTCTGGTGGCTGCCAGGATCTGCAGGGGCTGCAGGAAAGCTGGGGAGGGACTTTGGAGGCTGTGGGGCAGTGCCAGGGCTGGAGGGGATGGATCCAAACTCGAGCTGGGGGGATTCAGAGCAGCCCTGAGGAAGAATTTCTTCTTCTTCCCCAGCAGGGTGGGGAGAGCCTGGCCCAGGGTGCCCAGAGAGGTGGGGGCAGCCCCATCCTTGGCAGTTTCTCAGGCCAGGCTGGATGGGGCTCTGAGCAACCTGCTCTGGTGGGAGGTGTCCCTGCCCTGGCAGGGGTTGGGTCTGGATCAGCTTTAAGTTCCCTTGAACTCTGGCAGTTCTAGGGTTCTATGCACAGCTCTGTTTCTGTTTTGCTGTAAAGACCACAGAAACTACAACTACTTGTGACAGTTTACAATCCTTTAGTATTTTTCACCAAAAAAGCAGTGGCAGCTCTTTCCTCCTAGCTCACTTTTTGGCATTTCTCTGGTGGTCCATAGCTGAACTGTTCCATGTTTGCTTTAATCAGTTCTAAGTCCATCGAGCACACTGCAGGAAGCTGCTGTAACTGTGATGACAGTTGTCACCTAGCAGAGGCTGCTTGGCCTCACGTTTCTTCCTCCAGCTGTTGTGCTTGCTGTGGTGCTGTCAAAACACTGTAACGTGGCTGTGAATTGCTGTCTTCATCTCAGCTCTGATTTGTTTTGGTTAGAAAGGAGTTTAAGATCCTCAGATTAAATGTTGTATTTGAGTACAGGATGTTTATTGTATCTGAACATAACATCACTGAGTTGAAATATATTCTACTATCAAACAAAAAGCAAAACAGTCAGCCAATTCAAACATACAATAAGCATATAAAGATAATGGTAGATTTTTTTTTTTTGGTGGCATAAACTAAAAATGGTGAGTCCATAATTTTGTTACAGCTCTGTAGTATAAAACCTGACATTAAATTAACACAACCTAGAGGAGGTGATGCTATCTATGGTATATAAATACTAAAATATTAATGAAAATTAAAGATGCAAATACAGCATATTAAATATTAATGCACTTTTACTGATGATCATGAGTAGCACTCATGGAAATGGCTTTTTTTTTTCCTAATCTGCAAACTAAACTCCACGCCTCCCTTCACTTAGGGAAACAAGAACTAACACACACCGTGTTGTTACACAGAACCAGATGACTTCTGGTTTTGAGTGTTACTAGTGATCTTGCATTTACTTTTGAGGCACCCTGGGCATTTTGTCAGAGCTTCTGGGTATGTCAGAGAAAGGTTGTTCAAAGCCCTTGAGACATTGGGCCTGTTGGGGGGAGGCCCCCCAAGAAGCCCGGGATTGTGGGGTTTGCAGGGCCTGCTTGTCCCATGGGGCCTGCTTGTCCCATAGGGCCTGTGTATCCCATGGGGCCTGTGTGTTCCATGGGGCCTGCAGGGCCTGCATGTCCTGTGGGGCCTGTGTGTCCTGTGGGGCCTGTGTGTCCTGTGGGGCCTTCATGACCCGTGGGGCCTGCATGTCCCATAGGACCTGTGTGTCCCATGGGGCCTGTGCTTATCCCATAGGGCCTGCATGTCCCATGGGGCCTGCTTGTCCCATGGGGCCTGAGTGTCCCATGGGGCCTGTGTGTCCCATAGGGCCCATGTGTCCCATGGGGCCTGCTCATCCCATAGGGCCTGTGTGTCCCGTGGGGTCTGTGTGTTCCGTGGGGCCTGCTTGTCCCATAGGGCCTATGTGTCCCATGGGGCCTGTGTGTCCTGTGGGGCCTGATTGTCCCATAGGGCCTGCTTGTCCTGTGGGGCCTGCTTGTCCCATGGGGCCTGCATGTCCCGTGGGGCCTGTGTGTCCCATAGGGCCTGAGTGTCCGGTGGGGCCTGTGTGTCCCGTGGGGCCTGCTTGTCCCATAGGGCCTGTGTGTGCCATGGGGCCTGCATGTCCCGTGGGGCCTGTGTGTCCCGTGGGGCCTGTGTGCCATAGGGCCTGTGTGTGCCATGGGGCCTGCGTGTCCTGTGGGGCCTACATGGCCTATGGGGTCTGTGTGTCCCAGCCTTGGAGGGAGCTGAGCTCAGGCCTGTGTTTGGGCCACACTGTTGAGTGCAGCTCCCTAAGCAGGTCTCTGACTGAAATCCTGCTCTAAATAGTGTGTATGGACAAAAAAATCCTGCACAGCTCTATGTATGAGTGATACACACAGCACTGTTATGGGGTGTTGGGGTTGGGATCAGTGGTTCAGGTTAAACCTGGTTGCACTAAGTTCTGTCAGGCAAAAAATTACAGCTACTCTGGTAAAAAATCTGTAATAATCTATTTTTTCTCCTTTTTCTACCTGCTCCCCTATCAAACAGAAAGAGAATTTGACCCAAATAAACACTGTGGAGTACTGGATCCTGAAACAAAGAAACCTTGCACAAGATCGCTCACCTGCAAGGTATTTTTCTTAGAAGATAAAATATCAGATGCTTTGTTATAGTTTAAATCCTACCACAGTAGTTTGAGAGGTGATACCTGCTCCTGTCTAACAGACAATGGGTATGGTATTCAGGCGCTGTCTTCAGGTAATTCTTTTGAGTAATTCTGTTTCTTTGAATCAGAGCATCTGCATTATTCCACTGATATTTCTAAAAAGATTCTTTTTTGTTCTTTTCATTTCGTTATGCAAAAAGCATTAACGTTTCATGTAGAAGTGCAAGTGTTATTTATTTAAATGCTTCTTTTTTGGTTCATGTGTGCAACAGTGTTGAAGTACAGTCACATTTTAGTAAAAAAGTAACATGATTTTTGTGTAATAAATTACTTAAAACGCTGACCTTGTGAGAGTAATAAGTCTCATGTCAAAAAGGAGCAGCAATATAAGACATTTATAATGAACATTTGTATGTGTATGTGCTGCCTGTCAGTAGAGATCAGTGAAATTCACTTTAATATGTATTCACATTTTTCAGTCCAAGGAAATCCATTTTTCATTGTAAGTTAAGAGCTACAATGATGTTTCTTCTTAATATTTAAAAATTCTTGGAATGACATTTTCTCTCTTGGAAAAGGTAAGTCAGCAGACTCTTAATTGTTGCAAAAAAATACCTGTAGCCCTGACGTTGGCAGTAAGAGTGACTTCGTGAACTGTGAAAGATAACGTGGAATAACAGCTTTATTTCCATGACTGTGGCTAAGGTTGTTTGAAGTAGATTGTATCTTGGAGAGTTGTGGTGTGTCAGAAGTATAGAGGACTCATAACCAATGTCATGCACACACAAATGCTTTTTAACCACCCTATTTTTAGACTCATTCACTTAATCATCGACGAGCAGTTCCAGGCCGTAAAAAACAGTTTGACATCCTTCTAGCTGAACACAAAGCTCGATCCAGGGAAAAAGAAGTTGCAAAAGACAAAGAGCATCCACCATCTGCAAGGGAAAGCTATCAGAGCCAGCCCACACCAGCACAAGACTCTCTGTCAGGACCTTCAGTGAACTCTGGGCAAGAATCTAAAGTAACGTCTCCTGCCAAATCCAGACCACCAAACTCTGTACTTCCAAGGTAAGCAGCTCTCCAGAGTGGGATTTAGCCTTTTCTGCAGCTTATGATGTCAGTGTTGTACTGGGACCTGTGCTGTTTAATATTTTCATTAATGACATTGGCAGTGGGATGGAGGCACCATCAGCGAGTTGGCAGATGACACCAAGCTGTGGAAAGGCTGGAGGGATGGGATGGCATCCAGGATAGGCTGGAGAGGTGGGCCCAGGGGAACCCCATGAGGTTCAACAAGACTAAGTGCACCTGGGTCAGAACAACCCTCATTATCCATCCAGGCTGGGGGATGAGGGGCTGGAAAGCAGCTCTGCAGAAAAGGACTTGGGGGTGTTGGTGGCTGAGAAGCTGGCCATGAGCCAGCAGTGGGCACTGGCAGCCAAGAAGGCCAATGGCATCCTGGGCTGCAGCAAGAGAAGTGTGGGCAGCAGCTGGAGAGAGGGGATTGTGCCCCTCTGCTCTGCTCTGCTCACACCTCCCCTGGAGTATTGCAGCCAGCTCTGGAGCCCTCAGCACAGCAGGGACATGGAGCTGCTGGAGCAGGGCCAGAGGAGGCCACAGAGATGCTCAGAGGCTGAAACAGCTCTGCTATGGGGACAGGCTGAAGGAGCTGGGGTTGTTCAGCCTGGAGAAGAGAAGGCTCTGGGGAGACCTTAGAGCACCTGCCAGTGCCTGCAGGGGCTCCAGGAAGGCTGCAGAGGGGCTGTTTCCAAGGGCCTGCAGTGAAAGGATGAGGGATAATGGGTTTAAATGAGAGCAGAGGAGATTGAGACTGGATCTCAGGAAGAAGTTCTTTCCCTTGAGGGTGGTGGCTCAGTGGCACAGGCTCCCCAGGGAGGTGGTTGAGGCCCCATCCCTGGAGCTATTGCAGGTGAGGTTGGCCAAGGCTCTGAGCAGCCTGGGCTAGTTGAGGGTGTCCCTGCTCCCTGCAGGGGGCTGCACTAGATGCCCTTTGGAGGCCCCTTCCAGCCCTAACCATTCTATGCTTCCATTCTGCACTTCTTTGGGCTATTGCAGGATAAAATGTATTTCTCTCACAGTAGAAGATGGTCAGTGCTGGTATTAACCTAGCTCTGTGGCAGCCTGTGCTCTGGTTGGGAATGAGGTGAGGATCCACCTGTCCACAGCCTTGGCAGCTGCTGTGTCCTGTGGCATAAATTCATGAGGTTGAAGATGATCCTCAGATTTTGCTCAACATGGACATCTGCTCCAAGCTCAGAGCTTCACTGGCACAGTGGGTTCTGCAGACTGCAACTGAGAATCCTTTTCCACCCCCACTTCTAATCTAAGTTGCTCCCAAGCTGCTTCTGAAAGGCAAGGCACACTCACACTTTGTGGTGCCCAGGGGTTACCACTTGGTTTTACTGGATTTTAAGCAAAGGTAAAGAAAAGCTACGAGCTGGAAGAGGGTGCCCCCAGTGACTTCACTTCCCAGTCTAGGTGTAGAGGGTGTCAGCTGAACACTCTATGTTTAGTACACTCATTTCAGTAGGATTTTGGTATGAAATAAAATTTCCTAACTGGACCCTTGGGAATAATCAAGTAGCAGAGACATGGTGCAGTGTCAGAAGGTTTTACACATCTGATTTTGTTGGCATTTTTCACATACTCTGCCTCTCTCAAGATCTGAAACTCAACTTCGTGGCAAATTTAACATCTCAGGCTTTACAAAGGCACTTCTGTCAACGTTCACTTGATGATAACCCATGATATATTTCTGACAAGACCAAATGTCAGCTATTCTGCAGCATTTGCTGTTCTTCCTTCTATGATTCTGTCTGATATTCTTTATTTTGGTGCTTGACTCCACGTGCTGGTGCTTAGCTGCCAGCTGGGGTTAAACCACATTGCTCCAGCAGGTGGGTTTGCAGAGCTTTGAACACTGATGATTTAAATGTGGTTTTTTTCTCCTTCTAGACCATCATCTGCAAATAGCATAAACAGCAACAGTTCTTCAAACCACAGTGGGTATGTACCAGAGCTGCCACTGCCTTCCATGGGAGGAGATTTAACCAGCAGATTGTCCAGTGATGAGGGAGAAGCGGATGGAGCTGAAGAATCTGAGAAATTAGACTGTCATTTTTCTGGACACCATCCCAGACCTCTTGGGGTATGTGTCTGTCTCTGGCATGCCTTGCCTTTATTCTCATTACTTGAAGAGGGGAGAAAAAATAGCAGTGCAGTAAAAATGGAAGGAATGAGGACCTTGCATTCTGAGAACTGTATTGTAAAGAGAGCAAACACACTGAATAGAAAATGGTGTGGATGGCATAAGGTGAGAGGAGAGGACTGGTCAGTGCATGTAACAAACAGGTTGCAGAATAAAAGAAGCATCAGGAGCTTCAGATTTCCCTCATCAACTCAAGTGTAATTCTGCTAACCTTAGGGAAATTGCATTGTTTAAAATGTTTTCCAGGAAGGTTGTGGAGTCTCCTGCTCTGGAGACATTCCAGCCCCACCTGGATCTGTTCCTGGGTGACTTGGTCTAGGTGCCCCTGCTCTGGCAGGGGGGTTGGACTAGATGATCTTCTAGCTCCCTTCCAACCCCTAACATTCTATGATTCCATGACATGAACAGATAATCTCTGTTGTCCTGGATCTTACAGAGCTGGACCTTGCAGTTGGTTGTAGCTCTGAAAGTCATATGGCAGCAAAGGCTGTTGCAGTGACTTTTGACTTTTGTAGTCTGGTTTGAAGCCATCATTAACTATCATTTATGTGAGTCTGTGTGGACTTAGAAGCTATTACTTCATTCATCTAAAAATGGAAAGTCTGGAGCACAGTGTCGCCCATCTGCTCTGCTGGTGGCCTGAGTTTGTGCTTCTCTGGCAGCTGCTTTTGTCTTCCTCCCATGCTACTGAAAAGTGTCACTGTAAGTAGTGAAAGCTGACTTGTGGCATTATCTCTGCACTGCCAGTTTGTTTACACTGCACAAACCACAGAGCAGTGGGAGAACCCTTGAACTTCCAAACAGTTGGTTCTCATCAAAACTGAGCCAAGGAATAAAATTAATGAAGACTTCACTTATGTGTTTTCCATATAATATGCAGAATAAAATGAGAACTGTGATAACTGTAGCATTGTCTCTATTCCCTGGAGCAAAGGAGAATTGTTACTGTCAGATAGCAGGAAAAACTATGAGCTGAACAGCAAATGACTGTCAGATTACATTCTGTATTTGGTGATTACACAGCAAATAGGAATTATTAGTCCATGTAGTACCACGACAGGCAGCACCCCCTGCTTCCTTGCTATTCTGCTGTTACACTTCATTTTTGCTGGCTGCTTCTATACAAATTAAAACCTGAAGCTTCACTGGGTGTGCACACAGTGTAGAACCCATGGAAGTGCAGCCAGAACCTCAGTTCCAAGGCAAATCCACTGACTCATCTGCTCCTTGAAATCCTGGCACCTCTGAGCTGAAGCAGTTGCTGGTGGTGCAGCTGTTCCCAGTCCATACCACCATGATGCCAGGAAAGTTGAGGTGAGGATCCCCTTCAGCCCAGCTGACCCCTCCTTGCCCAGTTCCCTGCTGTGCTCCATCTCCCAGCCAGGTGGAGCAGCTGACAGGGAAAAGGAAAGGCTGGAGCTTCTGAGATCACTTCTTAGTAGGAACTGATCTGTATCACTGGGAGCTGAGGCTAGTTTATCAACTGAGGTGGTTCTAATTACCCTGTTTAACCTTGTCATGGAACAGCCTTAAGATAACAGTCACCACTCTCTGTCCATGAAGCTGAAAGCACTTCAGACAGATGCTCTTCTCCAGCATCAGCAGCTTCTGCCCTCAGACAGGATTTGTGTGACCTGAGCCCTGCCTGCTGGAGAGTTGTCTGATTTTCTTAGGATGCTTTATAGCAGGTTTCTCTCCCAGTCAGGTGTTGTGGCAGTTTTCAGCATAGTATGAGGTGGGGAAGACTGAAGGAAGGGGAGATTCCTGGTGAGGCCACTTGAGTGCAGCAGGACTGCAGAGGAAATCCTGTGGAAGCAGTGCAAATACCCCCGAGCTCTGCAGGATTATCAAAGTCTTTACTGTTTCTCTAGATGATTTTCATGCACCTTGAAGAGTGTATCTGCTGCTCTGTTGCAGCCCAGGGACAATCATTTGTTTTGGGTTTTTTTTGCTGGATTATTGAAGTTACTAAAGATGCTCCCACTGCACTTCTTGCTCTGCAGTTCTGTTTTTACCCCAGTTACACAATTAGGAGATGTAATGTGCACAAAACAGTGCAGCAGGCTTTCTGAGGCAGAACATCACTAGTCAGACTGCTTCTTTTAACAGCACCTTAGCACGTGTGCCCTTTCCCTGTCACACCCTGACCTGTCAGTGGTGTGAACATCCTCAGCTGGACCACCCTGCATCGATCGGGCAGCAGCTGCTGGTGCTGCAGGCTGACAACCACCCCTGAAAGGTGCTCTACATGCATGACACTAGTGACAAAGGTGTCCCTGGCTCTGTAACTGCAGCAGTGTCCTCATGCAGGAAGGCTGCGTGGTAACCCCTGTTGCAAACTTGTCCTGCAGCTGTGCTCCTACGGCAGTCGGCTGATGGGCCGGGGCTACTACGTCTTCGACCGCAGATGGGACCACTTCCGACTGGCTCTCAACTCCATGGTGGAGAAACACCTGAACTCACAGATGTGGAAGTGAGTGGCACACTGGGGAGCTGCTTGAACAGTCCTCATGCTGGGAAACTGAAATCCTCCCTGGGAAGTTGGTGAAGTTACCTGTGTGGAGGCACAGAGGTAGCAATGGAGGGCTGGGCCCAGGGAGTGGTGGGCACTGGAGTCACCAGGGGTGTCCTCAGGGTTGGGACCTTTCCTGCTTAACATTTTACTGATGACCTTGTTAGGGACATTGAGTGTATCATTGGAAGTTTGCAGTGACACCAAGTCAGCAGAGTGTTGATCTGTGTGAGGACAAGGAGGCTCTGCAGAGGCTGGGACAGGTTGGATCGATGGGAGGAGCTGCAGCCAGGCCAAGGGCCGGGGCCTGCACTGGGGCCACAACAACCCAGCAGAGCTCCAGGCTGGGAGTGGGGCTGGGAACTGCTGCTGGAAAAGGACCTGGGGGTTTTAACTGACGAGGGGCTGAAGATGAGCCAAGGTGTGCCCAGGGGGCCAAGAAAGCCAAGGGCATCCTGGGCTGGCTCAGCAGCAGTGTGAGCAGCAGCAGCAGGGAGGGGATTGTCCCCTGTGCTCAGCACTGGGCAGGCCACAGCTGGAGAGTTGTGTCCAGTTTGGGCACCTCCATCCAGAGAGATCTGGAGGGGCTGGAGCCAGTGCAGAGGAGGCCACAGAGCTGGGGAAGGGGCTGGGGAATGAATCTGCTGAGGAGCCAGTGGAGGAGCTGGGAGTGTTGAGTGTGAGGAAGAGGAGGCTGAGGGGAGCCCTCCTCACTCTCTGCAGCCCCTGCCAGGCCAGTGCAGAGAGGCTGGTGCTG
Source organism: Ceyx cyanopectus (assembly GCA_013401355.1). Lineage (NCBI taxonomy): Eukaryota > Metazoa > Chordata > Aves > Coraciiformes > Alcedinidae > Ceyx > Ceyx cyanopectus. Next base: position 152,956 of record VYZU01083878.1, on the reverse strand, counting down.
GGCTCTGCTCACAGGGCATTAGTGCCAGAGCCAGAGGGGCTGGATTCAGCTGCTCCAGGGCAGGGGCAGCCTGGGCAGGAGGGAACAATTGGCACTGACAGAGCAGCCAGAGGCTGGCCCAGGCTGCCCAGGGAGGGGAGTGAGTCCCCAGCCCTGGGGGTGTTTCAGGGTGGGTTGGCTGTGGGTTTGAGGGCCATGGTTTAGGGGTGAACTGTGCAGAGCAGGGTGATGGTTGGACTGGATGGTCCCAAGGGGCTTCTCCAACCTGAATGATTTCATGATTCCAGAAGTACAAGTTTTCTGTTAAGGTACATGCAGCACAACAGAAGAATCTCCTATTCTGATGTAAATTTCTGCCAGATTTCGTATTTCTTTTAGTCCCTCTGAATCTAGGGAGGAATATTTCAGTTCTTCTGTTAACATTACTTTAAAATATTCAAGCTCAGTGTTTTCTGGAGATAGTTTTGTAACACCCAGCTTAGATTTTGCCTGGATTTTTATAGCTGTATCATTCACCTGTATCACCCACTCAGGCTCTGCTCTGTGACACTCCTGTGTTATAAGGTAAGGAACTCAATACACATTTTCCTGTACATAAGATGGAATATTTCAGTTTTTTAGCTCATATTGCTCTTAATGGCTTTGAGGTCCTAAATTTCAGCTCACTGCTGAGGCACCTCTGTATTGCATATGCAGGTTCCAGGCACCATGGGCTTTGGCTGACACACTAAAACAGACTGCACTTCCAAAGACAGGCTAATTCTACATGAAAATAAACATTTGCAGAGCTCATGACACCTGCAGGTTGACCTGGGGGGTATTCTGCTGCAGAATGTGCATTCTTCTTCCCATGCAGTGTTTCATGGCACTGGTTGTTGTCAGGGCTGGGTGCTGCTCCCACTAAATCCATTTAAATGTTTTCCAAAATGCTGCCTGTGTAATCTCTAATGAATTTCATCAGGACTCACTTGTCTGTGTAACTCAGCAAGCTCACAGGGCCTAACTCCTGGATCCTCCTGTTGTCCTCAGCCTCCTTAGACCTGACCCTTTGCAAGGGTTTTGTAGCCCAGGCCATATTGGAGAAGGATAATAACATTGCAAAGTACTTTTCATGTCTAGTTCTCAAAGGTGGGTAAGAATTATTGGCCCTTCCCTAGGGATGACCTGGGGAGCAGAGCTGATAAGCAGCTTTGTGGGCATTCAGGTCCCAGGCACTGGGGCTCCCTGGCTGCTGGCAGCAGGGGCTGGATCTAATCCCTCCTGTAAGTGTGCCACCAACACTGCTCTGTCTGACAGGCTCCACAGGAGGAATACCAGGAGAGAACACTTGTAATTAGGATTTGATTGATGATGAAACAGCCCACCCAGTGCTGCTCCTTCATCATACTTCTTTGAGGGCAAGAGTAAGCCTTGGAAAACCAAGAAGGTGTCAGCAATGAGGATAACAAGGGCAGAGTTGCAGTGATGTACAGCTTCTTAACAAAGAGAAATAGGATTCAACTGTGAATTAAATTCTCATCTAAATAATGAGAAAAACTCACGTGAGAATTTTCCAAGAGACACTGTGGAAATCTGGTTCTGTGTAAACACTGGACCAGGTAAAATAATAGAAGATGATGGCTGAATAGAAAGTAATTGGATTTTGTTCTACTGATTTCTCAGGTAATATTAGATTTTTTTTTCTCAGAATACAACTTGTTATAAAGCTTATCAAGCATTGTTTAATATTTTGTCAGTTTTTCAATCTCAGTGAAATTAATCAACAATTTACCTAGTTAATCCCATCCAACCAGCTCCCAAATGACTGTTGGGAGTATCACAGCATTGGAAAGGGGGGAGTTTTCCTCCTTTCCTCTCTAAGCACCTCACAGCCCCCCAGAGTGGCTCATTTGCTACCCTGGCCAGGTCTGGCAGTGAGTTTAGGGGGGTGTTGAACCTGCTCTGCAACTCGAACCTCCAAGCAGAACAGGCAGGGAATGCAGTCCAGACTAGAATGGTGCTGGATGCTACCAGCAGCATTTTATTTGCATTTTTTAATCGTTTGGTAAAATAGGAGAGGGAAAATGAAATGGAATGTGTAATAAGTGATTAAGTGGTAACACTCTGCACATAATTGCTGTGTGGGGCACTTGTGCTGAGGTGGAATCTGACTCTGGTTTAACCAAGTTGCACAGTTTAGAGCTCCATGTGCCACGACAGAATTTGGGGGGAAGATTACACAGCATAGTTCTACCTACTCAACCTCTGCTGCCTCCACACATTTAATACACCTCATCTCAGAATTAATGAATATACTTCATCATGCAGCTTTCCTGAGTCTTTATGATACTAAAACACGTGGTATGGGGTTTTATTTGTTTGTATTAAATCCCAAAGAACCTCATTGTCATCCAGTGACAGGACGAGAGGCAATGGGAGTCAGTTGGAGCACAAGAGGTTGAGGGGAAACACAAGGACAAACTTGTTCCCAGTGAGGGTGGCAGAGCCTGGCAGGGGCTGCCCAGGGAGGTTGTGGAGTCTCCTGCTCTGGAGACATTCCAGACCCCCCTGGATCTGTTCCTGGGTGACTTGGTCTAGGTGCCCCTGCTCTGGCAGGGGGGTTGCACTGGATGATCTTCTAGCTCCCTTCCAACCCCTAATATCTGTGAATCTGTGAATCATGGAAGTGGAAGTTTAAAAAGAGGCAAAAAAGAGAAGCCAAAGCTGCTGTAGACTGCAGAGCTGGCTTTGAACTATGGATATTGATAGGTGATTGGTACACTAGGAATCAAAATTAGCAAGAACTCAGTTTGCCTGTTTTGATAAGCTGGTTCTTCCCAGGAATTCTTACCTGTCTGCATTGTCTGCTGGGACATTTTCTGTGGCTTTTTTTTTACTCTTTGTGGTTTCTTCTCCACGTAGGAAAATTCCTCCTGCGGCCGACAGCCCCATGCCTTCTCCAGCAGCACACGTCTCCACTCCCTTCCCGGCCTCGGTCTTACAGCCTTTCAGCAACCCCAGTGCAGTGTACATCCCCTCAGCACCCATCAGCTCCAGGATCACCACCTCCCCGTACATCGTGACATCAGCCATGCTGGCGGGCACCGCCTTCGTGCCCACGTCAGACGCCGGCCCCGTGGCCTCGCACACCACGGCCTTTCCCCACGTGGCTGCCAGCCTCAGCATCGTGGACTCCACCTTCAAGGCGCCCTCGGCCGTGTCCCCGGTGCCAGCAGTCATCCCTTCCCCCTCCCACAAACCATCCAAAACAAAAACCAGCAAATCCTCCAAAGTCAGAGAGCCGGCGCCTCGCGGCGACGAGGCTTCGGGCAGCAAGAAGAAGAGGCCGCAGGCGTCGCCCTCGTCGTTATCCCTACAGACATCCTTCTCCTCCTCCTCCTTTTCAGGGTCCCACAAAAAGAACTGTGTGCTGAACCCCAGTTCGGCTCTCAACTCCTACCAGGCCTCATCCTCCTACAACAGCGTGTCCGTGCACAGCAGCAACAACGGGACCGTGCCGGGCGGCGCCAAGGCGGAGCCCCTGGGCAGGACCGTGCCGGGCGGCGCGGCGGACTCCCTGAGACACGTGGGCATGGTGGTGAGCAGCATGGACCCCCCCGCCCTGGCCATGCCCTCCCTGCTGCACCACACCGGGGACCACTCCCTGGGCACGCACAACGCCGTCTCTTCTGCTCTCCCCCTCTCTTTTGACAAATCAGAAGGAAAAAAACGTAAAAACTCGAGTTCTAGTAGCAAAGCCTGTAAAATCACTAAACTGCCTGGTATGAACAGTGTTCACAGAAAGAGCACTGCCAACCTCCTCTCTGCCGTGCCAGACCCTGCCAGCAGCTCCATCTCCCGCCAGGTAAGGGACCCTTCCGCTTGTTTTTTTGCAAGTCACATCTGACTGACTTGACAGGTTTGGTGCTTTTTTGCTTCGGATGCTTTTCCACCACCCAGCTTGCTTTGCAGGTGAATACAGAAACCCCCCTGTATTCCTTTTCTACTCATCGTGCAAAGATGTTTTCAGAGTTTAAAAAGTTCTATCTACTTGCTTAAAGTATTTTTATGAGGTTTTTTTTAATTCAATTAATAAAGTAGCCATTTGTATCTCTGAAAGTAAAACTGAATGTCCAGAATGGAGAAATAATTTTTTTAGACATTAATTTTTTGATCTTAATTCTCATCTTTCTGAAATAAATGGTGTAATTCAAACAGGGAGAGAAGAGTCAGCATTTCTGTTTGTTTCTGCTCCCAGACTTGTTGCTGATTCATTTCTTAATGTTATGCAAGTCTCCTTGTGGAAAACTTTTTCCTCTGCCTTTCCCCTGGGGAGAGTCTGAGGTGCCTTTTGGAAACTGGGAAAATTAGGATGTTCACCAGATGACTTTAAATGGACATCTAGTTATCTTTTCTGTCAGTGGAAGAGAACAGAGAAGGTTACACACTCTTCATTGTCACTAGCAGCAGAGCTTTGACTTCTCTTTCAGTGATGCTGTAGAAGACAAAAGTGTAGGTGAAGTGAAATGTGGTGGGAAAACTAGCAGCACAATGTTTACAGTGAGCTGCTGTTTCATCTGCTGCCCTGGCTTCTAGAACACAAACCAGAGGCAATAGAATGCCTGGGAAAATCCAGAGAAGGCAGCTCAGGAAATGTTTGTCTGCAAACTCTCTTTTTCTGAGGATATTGCACATAAAATGGAACTGGGAAATGAGCGAGATGTTGGGCAAGGCAATCCAGAGGTAACAGCAGGCAGAAGGGGAGTGGCAGAAAGGAGTAAAGGAATGAGACTGGTGTAGCAGACAGACAAAGGTCTTAGTGTGCTTAGCAGGTGTATTTTCTCCTTCCTACTTCCAGCAGAGATGCAACTGACATGACTTGCTTGGCTTTAGAAAATGGGTAGCGGCATTGTCTGTCTACTTTAAGCCTTTTAAATATGTCCTGAAGTCAGCACTAATCCTGGAGTCAGCTGAAGCCAGCAGAGGAGGCTGCCAGCTCTTCCTTCTGGTGGTTGAAATCAGTGTGTGGCCCAAAAGATGAAATTGCCCTGAGATAAACAATCTGAAATGGGAAGAAAAAGCACAACTGGTGAGTTCAGCAGAGCCAGCAGCAGTAGGAATTGGGTTGTGTTTTCCCAGCACCCAGAGAGCAGCTGCAGCTCCTGCAGGCTGAGGAAGCCCAACAGATGCTGGAGGCTCTGAGTTGACTTTCTGACTCCACAAGTGACTCAGTCTGCTGCTGTGGGACATTCCTGTTGCAGTCTGTGATGTCTTCAGCTCACTGCACAGTGCTGGGAGTCAAACCACAGGGAATCAGCCTGAGCTCCTCTCTGAGTGGTTGTAAACATGTCATCCATGCTCATATTTTTTCCTTTATATCATGAGTGTGGTGAGGTGCTGACTTTCAAGCATGTTTTTGTACCCATGTGCAGGTAGGTGCACACATGTGTGTACATGCTGATGTGGGGGTGTGTTTGTGACACTTGGGCACACTTTCCCTCTCTGGAGCCACTGCAGTGATCAGAAAGAGGAGTGAGGTGGAGCTGTTTGGTTTTCCCATGGCTGGCTGGCAGCTGACAGTCTTTGTGACAGGGATCCTGTTGTAAGCAGCACAAAACAGGCTTTTCCTGGGTGTTTTTATTTGTGCTGCAGATAAATGACATTTGTACCCACTTAAGCACATGGGTCAAATAATATTACATACCCTACATGTGAATATTAAAGCTCTGGAATACCATACTTGAAGTCACTTCTAAGCTGTGCTGGTTTGGACTTGCTGTGTTCTAGAAATAGGAAAAACTGCACCCAAGAAAATCAGTATTTCTTAAAATCCTGTTTCCAGTATAAAAGGGCAGGTTAGAATAGAAAAAAATATCAAGTGACTGGTGATAGGCTCAGGTTTATTTTTCTTTTCTAATGTGATTTGCATGTGGCCTGGATAGATAGCAGCTGGGGGTGTTACCATTGGGTTTTGAAGTAGATTTTAGTTTTGAAATTTTATTTTTAAAACACTTGAAAAAGGAAAAAGAAAAGGAGGGAGAATTGAGTCTTGGCCTCATCCCAATCCTTCTGAGATGTCCATCCAGCAGCCTCTGCTGTTTGCTTGTGGAGGGGCTTTGTGGCTGGCACAGTGGGTGAGAGGAGAAAGGGCTGCAGGGGGGTCCTGGTGCTCCCCTGCCAGCCAGTGCCAGTCCTGCCAGCCAGTGCCCACCCTGCCAGCCAGTGCCCAGTCCTGCAAGCTAGTGCCCAACCCTTCCAACCAGAGCCTAACCCACCAGCTAGCTTGCTTAGCCTGCCAGATCATCTTGTGTGCTTTTCTCTCCACGC